>JAGDQP010074055.1:0-10314 GCA_022664845.1 Lepisma saccharinum | reverse complement strand
GGTGTACGTCCTTTTCTATGCACGTATCCAAAATAAATGAAAAACTACGATAGTATATACTCAGGAAAACATTTAACAGGGTAGTTCTACAACAGCTGTCTCACTTCGCACTTCCAATCCACGCCCTTTTGGAGTCTAAGATTATTCCATAGCTGCAAAAGATTATTAAAGGGACCACTTCTTCAGATAACTATGTCTTGAAGATGAAAAGGGACGCAATCTCTAAAATAATAAGCTTTTCTCTCTTTCTCCTTGAGTCTTTGTCTATATATTGTCACAGTTCATACGAGGTATACATTCTATCATTTGACTTCGATAGTACTTACATTAGATAAATATCACTTGCATCCGATAGAATATTTTTCACCTTCCACTTTTTATTATCATTGTATGTTTTTTATAGCTTAAACGTAAATGTATTCTTCTTACAAGTAACACTATTTCAGGCGGCCACTCAGATCTATATGAGATATAAATATTTAAAATCAACGTAAAAAACTGAGTTTATGTGTAAAACGTTAGGTGCCATTGGGCAGTGGTTGAAGAGAAATTGGCAGGAAATTCTTGAATAATATTGTTTTTGATACTCTACTTATGAATATTTGGCGCTAGCTTACACTCAATGTGACGCACTGCGGTGACAGAATGTCAAATAGCTTCATGTCGCTATACTCGTAGTCGCCAGAGCCCCACACTGGTACAAGTGTAGAATTGGGTAGAATCCGTAGAACGGCACACAAATACAAACAAGCAATCATGCTGATGGGACAGGAAAAGTTGTCATTTTTCTTCCTTGCGTATGATTAGGTTGTCAAAATATGAGTGCATGCTAATTTTGGTAACCCGAGCGTAATTAATTTGGGATGTATTATTGATTCAATAGTCTGATTCTTGTCTTGATTGAAGTTACTATTGTAATTTTAAAGTGAATTAAACGAAGTATAGTGCAATATAAAGAGCCAAAACAAAGGTCGGATGACAAACATTTTTGATCTACATGCCACATTGGGTTGTGAAATTTTAGCATTGCCTTACATATCTTAGGGAAGATAAGAATATATATAATATTGTAGGTATTCATATTTCATTGGAGGTCTTGATGATTAAATATATCTTCTTCTGCTTCTGCTACGTTTGGACAAAAGTTTATGTTATCTCATCTTCACGTCCAGTTTATAAAATCTACAGTTCTCTGGGGCAGAATTCCAAATAAAAGCTTGTGATTCGCGGTCGTCATTCGTACCACTACCCTATCCAAGCATTTCCAGATTCGCTCTTGATTTACGTTTATCTTACAACATCATATCTTTTATCTTGATTAAGTCCAGAAACCCCTCCAAAACTTCATACCACACTAAGGAGTCTGATAAATGTAGTACTAATACCATAAAGGCTGTATTTGTATTTGCATTTGATTCGAATGTTGTTGTTTCTCGTTGTGTGTCGCAATTATGTCGTTACATCCTGTGCGCAATATTCCATGAGCCCTACTCTTTCTGATGTCGTATGCTTCGTCATTCAGTCTTGTGGTAGTTCGTTTCTGAAGTGTTGTCTGTCTGTGTTGATTGATTAAACTCTACTAACCAGGAATCAAAACAGTCATTCAGATATTCCAGTGCTGAATTCAAGCCTGTCAACTGAACTTCTTCAGAAATAGAAAAATATTATCTTATAACACAAAATAATTAGTCAAGTTGTAGAAATTCGGTGAATACTACCACTAGTGCTACGAGGGACGAAAAACAAATCAAAAGTTTTCGTTTGATAATCCTGCCGAAGTCAGCTGCAGAATCAACATGCTGTACACCAAGACGTAAAAAAGGTGATCTCTGTCGAAATGTAGTGAAAGTTGAACTAACTATATATATATATATATATGACGGAAACAATGGACAACTCAATAGTAAATATTCATTCCAATCGACGACAGAGCATTCCCATTTACGGTCCTAGTTTTATTGTTTTAAGAAAATTTAAAATATGAGCCTCCTAGCCTCCTAGCCTCATATTATATATGAGAAAATATCCCTCTGTTTCCTAAAACTTCTAATTTGGGTGTCTACGTATGTAATCAAGTTTTGTTGGATGTATTAAGATTGTATAGGATTTCGTGCTCAACACAAACTGGCGTTATGCTGTTAGTTACTTCTGAACTCTATGCATATATTAACAGAAACTCATCCTACAAACTAAAAAATTCAATCCAAAGAATTAACATACCATAAGAATTTCAGGGGGTGATTAAATGTATTTTGCAGCAATTAATTCAAAGAGATTACTTAATCTTCAAAATATATTTGATCTTTCCATGATTTACGCGTCGTAAATTTAATTTACTTCTAGAAATGCAAATTGAAAGCATTATGTTTTTTTCATCTATTTCTATTATTCTGCAGTAGCATATGACTGTCATTAAAGCTTATGTTATTTTACAGAACTAGAAATTAACAAGAAATGCCTGTAAAAACTATACGTACGGGTAGAGTGGTAAATTAATTAAAAGTTCAATTCAATGGTTCCGTAGGACATAATGAATAATACATTTAACTGAGGATCACCATTCTTCTCGTGGACAGTTTATTGCGCACGACCATATGCGTCGACACAACATATGCTCACAGCTCATATTTTAATTCACAGCATATAAGTAATCAGCTGTCGTAATATTTAACAATGAAAGCGTCTGATATTTTTTATATTTGTGCGTAGACTTTGATAAAAGTATGCCTATGATGCTAGTGTTTAGCAATCTACTTTAAGTGATTCAATCACCGTCTTACAATAATTATTATTAAGTGAATTACATACAGACTAAAAACATAAAATACGTGTACCTTGCTGTTGATGTGTGCATAATATAGAATAGGTCAGAATCACAGGTTGGAAGGCACTGGCACTCGTTTAATGTTCCCAAGCTAGATTTTGAATCTGCAAATGAAATACAAACTTACAAAAAATATTCATTTAAAGTTTGATTTTATTTAATTCGTTATAAGCAATACAGTTGCGTTATTGTAAATAATACTTAAAAAAATACTGTAGAATACAGAAATATGTTATGACTGGGTCTGGCTGGAAACATCTGAAAAGAGTAGCATTAGCCAAACTCAAGGCAGTAGCGTAATTAAAAAAAAATACTTTTAAGGTGGAGCAGTTTGCAAAATGCTGTAAGAAGTTTATTTTGAAAGAAGCAGTCAATGATTCAAGTAGCGAAATCCAAATATGTTATATAATTTGGTGATACTAATTGCCCTTTATGTCACACCTATATCTAAAAGTGATTGCTCATAATGGCGACCAATCCAACATGTCGGATGTTGACTTCTTAAAATTGACTATATTTCTAGAAGCAATGTTCAAATTCGAACGTCATTTTTAAACATGTTTTCATCCTTTAAGTTATCTTACTCTTTTTGATAACAGCTACCATTAATAATGGAAGTTAGTAACACTTATAACATACGAGGGCTGTTCAGCAATTATTATCCCTGTCATAGAAAAATTCAACTACGATTTTAGTAACTGACCGTGATAATGTTATTTGTGTTTATCAAGCAGCTAATAATAATGATCAAAACAAGAGCACCAGTGCCTGATTACGTTAGAGAACAAATTAAAGTCACTGGGAGCAAGATCTAGAGTGTAGGGAGAGTGTTAAAGTACCTCAAACAGTGCAACTTCAATTGAAACCATTCTGTGATGACTCTTGTGGGCGAGTACATTATCCTGGTGCCGCAGAATTTTCATAATTAAGGTTTATCTGCTATTTCCCTGGACTGCATTCCTTAATTTTGGAAATAACTTTACTTAATAATGCCCAGTGATCGTTTGTCTTTGTTCGATATAATCAAAGACAGGATCTCTCTGCACGTTACATAGATTTACCAACGGAAGCTTGGACTTTAAATTTGAGGCAAGGGGGATGATCGATGGTGTCGCCACTGCATGCTGTGCTACATTTTGGATCGTAATTCTGTATCTAGGTTGCTAAACGAATGATATAGGAACATTTAAACCATTAACGGAATTTTTAGAACCAATTGCTTATGAACCTCAATATCCATTTTCCCTATACAGGAGTCATATACGTTCTATTGAAATAATGAAATGCGTGAATTAATTATTTTTGGCGGTGCGATAACAAGTGCAATTATCATGTTAGAAATGACGACTTTTAAAAAATCTAATTATATTTTTTTTTAGCAAGAATGACAGCAATGCAGAATATAATATAGTTGTTTTTAAGATGAAATTTATTCAAAGCTATGAGTTGAAAGCTTTTCCACTGAATCGTTGTACATTTAATAATTTGAATCAAGCAAATAAAAACATTGAATGTGACATCAATTCCGGAGATGGATTAGTGCACCCGCACTACGGCGATTTATAAATCAAATATGAAGTCGCTGGAAGAGATGCTGCAGGAACTTTTACTACAGGGTCAAATATTAAATTAATAGATAATTTTGTTCCATATTTGTTTTTGCAGGTAGAAATAAGAAAATATGGTACTGTTATTGATATAATTGATTATCCAGGAATCACATCAACAGATATTGCCTCATGTCGATTATCAAATCCTGAGTTTGAATATTTTAAGTCGGGTGGATTAATAACTGAAGCGAAACTTCAACGGAAAGAGAATACAATGTTCTTTCCATTACGATTAATGCTTGGTTTCTTTAGAGATTATAAGGACATTATGTGGAATAGTGGATTTTGAATAACATTTAAAAGAATTGCAACTAATGATGTGTTATTTTACCTCTGGAAAACAATGAAAGCAGATCGTACTTTAAATGATGCCAAGTTACTTCATTCTGCTAAATTAATGATTTCTTCAATGGAACTAAGAATGCCAATTGTTGAATACGAGAAAAAATTACTCAGTGCAATTAAAAGCAGGTGTACTTCGAGAACCTCGAATATCAATTCATTTTCTCCCGTCTCAATGTATTCAACGACATCTTTCAGGTTCTTATTTCGAATTTGATGTAACTACACAGTTTAATTCACTGCAGTTCGATATGGCCGATGCTGTAATAGTTATCTTTCAAACTAATTGTTATCTAAATACTCAGGAGAAAGATGGTAGTATGTTTGATGTGTGTAAGATTAAAAATATATACTTAAAAATGTTCGTAATGAAACCTTCCCTCGTGAGAACTTAAACCTGGATATTACAAAAGCAGATTACGTTAAAATGTACGATAGTTATACCGCTTTAAAACGTGTAACACAGAAAAATACAGATATGTTTCATTCTTATTAAGACTTTATTGAAAATCGTCCGATGTGTGTTACTAATACAAGTAAAAGAAAGCAAGTTGTTATTAACGAAAGAACGAATATTAAAATTTTAATGGATTTTGATGAAACAGTTCCTGAAAACACTTTGCACTGTGATACTTATAACACATACCTCATATATTTATGACGTAAAAAATGAAAGACTAATGGCCGGTTTCACCGACCTTCCTTAAATTTCGGATAAGGGCTCGTTAGTTAAAGCGTACATAACTACTTAAGTATCCCTTAATTTATTTCCATTGCATCATCCTTTAAAGTAATGATTTAAGGATCCCTTAACAAACGAGACATTAACGCATTGGCATTCTTGAATGCGACATTTCTCATAAGACTTCTTAATTTTCAAGGATTGCCATTGGCTGATCCTCGAATTTATTATGACAGCGAATAAATTACAATTTTAATGCGCTAGAGTAGTGGTGTTTTCGTATTTACTGCTCGCACTGTTTCAACATAGTGTTAACATGGAAGAACCGAGGCTGAAAAGAAGTAGATCTGCAAATTACACAATTGAAGAAGGAAATGCGTTCGCGGAACTCCTTCCCAAGTACAAAAACAATAGAAATTTGAAGACCGACGGATTCACTCTAAACCAAAAAGATGAAGCGTGGGCAGCCTTCACTTTGGATTTTAATTCAAATTCCAGATGTCATAAACGGGAGGCGAGGCAAATGAAAAGACTCTACGATAACATAAAACGTAAAGCAAGGCAAGATAGGGCAGAAGAAAGGATACAGATATTTAAAACTGGAGGTGGTGTATTCGTCCCAAAAGCAGATAAAACTACTAGAAAGCTTCTTGCGATAATCGGAGAAGAAGTTGAGCCATTCTACAATATTGTAAACAGTGATGCTGAGTACATAGGTAAGTATGTTTTTCTTTATTTTGATGTGCGTTATATTTTTGGGTGAAGTGAACATTTAAAAATCACGGTTTTAGTGCACTTTGGATACTCCCCAGTTTCATTCCGGTCTAGACAGATTTCATTAATTAAATTTAAATTAATTACTTTAGGTCATCCTTAATCACATTGCATAATTTGATTCATTAACAACTTGTTTATTTCAGTATATTTGTGAGAAATCCTCAAAATTTTAATGTTTCACGACAACGTTATTTGCGTGGAACCTCACCATTAATTGTTTTACAACGAATATGTTTAACCGCATGTTTTATCTACTTAACCGTCATACTAACGCTTAATATTACCAGGACGAGTATTATTAACCCAATCAACCTAACCTAACCTTCACTGTTTTGAACGAAAAAAGAAGTATCTAAAGTACAGCCCCAGAATCAACAAGTCATTTCGTGTTATCCGACATCGTAAGGATTAATCCAAATAGGTTTTCCGCCTTTTTCGTTTTTCGTCAATAATTCATATTTGTTATAGTATAGTTAAACTGAAAATAACTTACACAAACTATAGTTTGTTACATGAGTAGTGAATACCATTAATTTGAAATAAAAGATAACAGAAAATTCAAAACTATGTCAACATACTTTTGGGACATGGAACTGTCCGAAAAGTCTATTGACATAGATTTGAAATTTCTGTTAATATTTCTTTAAAGACAATGTTATTAATTAATGACGTAAGAAATAAACTATAGCTAGTGAAAGTTATTTTCTGTTTAATCGCACTGAAATTTGAATAACTGACGAAAAATGAAAAAGGCGGGAAAACCTACTTGGATTCAGCCTTAAAAAATCATTGTGATAGAACACCATCCATACCAATGGATCTCCCTACGTAATTGTGATTGCTGTACATTTTTTTATTGATATTTATTAATAACATAAGATAATGGAATCATTTCGCTATATTTCGATGCCGTTATTCAATAGATCAAAGGAATTCGCTGTTGGAAACAATATATAGTTATCGTGGTATACTAATTATTTGTTTAATAAATTTGTTGTGAACAATAATTTAATGCTTACATTGTTAAATTTGAAGTTACGCGTATATATAAACGTTTAATAGATTTTTATTATTTTATATTTAATTTAGTTCATTTTTATTGTTGTTCAATGTCATATAATTCACCGTTAATTTCCATATCACCAGAAAATGAACATAGACATAAGTGTACTGAAGGGGAAATAATGAAAATGGAAAAGAGAGAGCAGAGCAACATACTACGCTTGAGGTTGAATATGAGGCGTAATGTAAATGAATGCGACGCTCTTGAACGTTGAATTAAATGTTGGATTAGCCTTCTTGACTAATTTTCGCTCAGTCCTGTCGGACGTGTTTACGATTTTTTCTTCAAAATCAAATCGTAGCATAACTTCTGTAATACCGTAGTTCAATCAGACATACATTTTCTTTCGGTCATAAGAAACTTAATTTCCCTTAAAACCATATCGCTAATTCTATGCATTCTATAGCATTTATAAATACTACATAAAAACACACCTACAGTATCAACCCATTCTTACTAACTAGAATGTTTGCAATCATAAATAATTTTCGAATCAAAGAGATTGGTTTTAGAGATTTCTTTATCCAACAGCTAAAACGTATCCTACAGGAAAAACTTAAGACAGATACAGAAATTTGAGTATGACGCCAAAACTATAAAATTTTCAAGGCTACATTTCTCGTAAACTGATTTACAATATTAAAGTCTTAATTTTGAGAAAGAAAATTAAAAATAAAATATTCATTAACATTACTGTAGTGAACAGGTCCACAATTAACAGCCTTTAATTTCTAATCAGTAATCAAAATGTTTTCCCCTTTAAAATTTGAGCTAAATATTATTTAGCTTTTCCAAACTCTCAAATCTTAAATTGTAAACAAACTACTGTGATTCATGGAATTTTGAATTACACTATTTTCATGATGGTTGTTTCATTTTATGAGAGCAGATCACTTTAACCAACATATTTCATAAATTAAATTCGGCTGAATGACCAGTATACCTTATTATTATTTATTTACAAGAAATGACATAAGGTAGCCACAGTCGCTGGTATAAGTGGGCAGGGTTAAAAATAATGCATAAAATGACAGAAAAAAGACAAACAAAAACAATAGACAGAAAAAGGGTGGGATTCCCGACGATTTTATATTTTTTTTAGATCTTGGTTTAATTATTGATTTTATATACCAAAACGTTAGCATATTATGAATTATAAATAGTAGATAATAACTTAAGGAAAGTACACCCATAACATAAATTCAATGATTGAAACGGTGAATCAACTATAAGTAAAATAAATCAATAGTACAATATACAACATAATAGAAGAACGCAAAGAAATTATAAAAGAAAAAGAATTCCCACAACGTAAATGGGGGATTCGAAAAGGCACATCACCGAAATACCACATTTTGTTTCACTTTTCCAAATAGATAAACTTCAATGAATAATATTTTTCTTTAGCCAAATATGCCTTTTCTTTGGCCAACAACACATTCGTTTTAATTTGAAGATTTTCTTTCGTCAAATGAAGTATTTCCTGTTCCTGTTTTGCTTCTTCTTGTAGCAATTTCTGCTCCTCCTCACACAACTACATGCGTTGCTGTGAAAGCGCTGCGATATGTTTTCTGGCTTTTGCAGCTTCTGTCTCCTTCCTCGTTATTGAAGGTCTATTTCTCTTCATCCATCCTGGTGTACTCCGAACTAGTGAGGGCTGCAGTGTTCTTTGATCTGAAGTTTCTGCTTCATTGATTGACTCGGCACATGGCAGATATTGAACAATAATCATCTCTGAGGTACATAATTCTGGCGTTATTGTGGATACTACGGTACTTGAGGCATTGCAGAATTCATTGGAACATTCTGAAAAGCGATTTACCAGACATTTTCATGATGTTGATGAGTGTTATTCTCGAAGGCAGGTCCTGACCCGAAGATCCCTGGAGAGGGTGGACCGATGGTAGTTTGCAATTGCCTTCCATTAGGTGAAGATGAGGTCCTAAGAATAAAAAAATATATATAATTCAAATTTTCACCATTTCCATTATCATTATAGACACCACTTGAAATGAAAATACTCTTATTTTGTTACAGAAAAAGGGATGCATATCTTACTGCCGAACTCATGTATAGGGTTGTATAAAGGAAGAGCGCTGAAAACTAAGTTGTTAATTATAAAGCAAGTAATACGTGTTAATATTCTTCATGGATTTTGTGCATAAGTTTAATCTTTAAGCGCCCATGGAAGCAGCATCTGCGTCAGGATTCTGATCTCAACTCCTAATTATACTTTCTACGTGTTCGTTAATGATAAAGATTTTAGGCAATATGCTTTTCATGCACGTACAGAGGACCACGGAGGAGGGAGAACCTCGCATTTTTTTTGTTATTTTTTTGTTTTACCTCCGCACACTTTTCTGGATCACACCCTCTCCAATGTAACGTAGAATGATATTTTGTGCCCTCAAAGGGTAAATAACGAAAGCCCTTAGGTATAAGCTTCGTCAGCGTAGTCCTACTAGGTTAGAAAAGACCCTGGGACAAATTTTGCCTTTATTTTCAACTCCACTTTTGCTCGCGAGAAAAATCCCGCTTTTCTCCTTTATACATTTTCCTTCTTTTTTGCTACATATTGCGCTCGATGGGCATTCTACCATGCTGAAATTTATGTTCCATAAACCTTGCAAAGAAGTATAACTTATATCCATATGATAATTAGGACTTAGACCATAGCTGTGAACGTGAAGGTCAATTACCTTACTCAAACTCTAATATACAGGAGTCTACAGGTTGATCCGACAAGTTCCTTCCTTCTTGGTAGTTGAACAAGAGAAAAAAATCCATAGTAAAGACAACCTGCATTGCAAGTTAAAATGTATTTTATGAAATATCATTTCATTTATATTTCGTAACATATAATCGAATATAATTAACATAATCACTGCATTTTTACCACTTTTGTAAGAAATGACTTATTATTAAAAGAAGGAAAGAAGAATCGAGCATTAGTTCGATTCCGCCTAAATTTCTACAAAGTATAAATTTCTATAATAAATATAAAAAAACTATATTG
>JAGDQP010074053.1:0-10314 GCA_022664845.1 Lepisma saccharinum | reverse complement strand
ATGTTGATTCTTTGACATGGAATATCGTGTCCAAGGCTAGTTGCTGGTTAAAGCAATTTTATAAATAAAGGAATTTCATCTTTAGACCGAGAACCTACACGGCTGTGGTGTTTCAGATTGGAACTTGTTGCTTAACTACATTTTTGCAGTGGCGCAGTACGGTGTGATTGGTTACAATGATGCAATCGTTGTTTACAATTGAGCCTATAAATATAAACGATCCAGCCATTGAAAGCTATGTAGAGCGTTTTGAGCTGTTTTGTTCGGTTCAGGCGATAGCAGATGAGAAGAAGGTCAGTATGTTGTTAATCGTAATAGGGCCTGAAGCTTATGATGTAATAAAAGACGTGTGTGCTCCTTCAGTTCTCACAAACAAGTCATATGAAGAGATTAAAGACATCTTATTGGATCAATTTGTTCAGAAGCACACAGAAGTTATTGAATGATACAGATTTCATATAACAAAACAAGCGGAATTCTAATCAATCCAAGAGAGTGTTCGTACCTTAAAATAACAGGATGTCCCATGCAGTTATGGTGAATTTGTAGACATCATCTTAAAGAGTTCAATTCGTGGTTGGTTCGTACAGTGATGCTATTTGGAAAAGGTTATTGTCTGATGCAAATTGACATTTCGAAAAGCCGTTGAGTTGGCATCGTTGACGGAGAAGATTGATGAAGAAGCCGTTACACTGCAGAGTGGTACTAATCAGTCAGGACAGATTGATGTTATATACAGAGAGAACAGGAGATCACGCGTTAGATCTGAATTCAATCGGTTCAAGTCAGATTTCAAACAGATGCCATGTCAAAATTGTGCCAGAATTCATGAGAAATTCCAATGTAAGGCGTACAATGCTGTGTGTTTTCGGTGTCCAAAACGAGGACATTTTAAAATAGCGTGTTTGACAAAGAATATACCTTTTGTACAGGGAATTGATGATACTGAGGGTAGCACTCCAGAGTCACAGCCAATGCAGCATTTAAGATCAATATACATAGATGAGTTAATGTTGATGGATAATTTTGCATCAGTCAACGGTGATGTTATTAGAAAATCAACAATGTTGGAGCTTGACGTTGAGGTTGATAATTATTTATGTCATTGTATGCGTAATACTAGAGCAACTTTAAACTTAATACCATTTCAGTTATTACAAATTGTGGACTGTGATCAGTTTATGCTCTACTTTTATTGTGCATTTGGTGAATAATACTGTGTTGACTACGATGGGTCAAATTCAACTTTATGCAGTATACAAAGGTGAAGTGAAGCTAATACCATTCACTGTAACAGATTATTATGGTCCTGTATCCATTATTGATTGCTCTGGTCTTGATATTTTGGTATCGGTGCTAATGGTAATTGGTTAGATATGAATAAGTTGCAACAATTAGATCTTGAAATAAGTGTATTGAAGATGCGATTGGAGAGCTTGTTGAGAGAGTCACAAGTAAAAGATATGAGTCGATATGGGAAGTCAGGTAAAGTGACTTTGAGAAGAGTCCAAAAGGAGAGTTCAAATGTCATGAAGGAGAATCCAAAAGTGGTGTAATAAGGTTAGTTCAATAAGGTTGGCATTGGCACTAATAAGTTAGTTCCATAGCGTATGGAACTAACTTGCGCTGTACCTTGAAGTGTGGATTTCTCATGTTGTGTGCAGTTTTGAGCCTATTTTTTATTTTATGTTCAATTATGTCTTCGATCTTAACTCCTACACGATAGACCTCATCATGCTAGTTTTCAAAATGTGTGTAATTTCACTAAAATTTCTATTGGGAACAATATCCATCAATAATAATATTAGTTCAAGAGTTCAAACTCTTTGAAAACTACAGTAAGTGAGAATTTTTCTGTAACACAAATTACTGAAAATAGGAAGTTAAAAAATCGACCAGAGACCCACATTAGGAGAGAAACGAGCCTTATAAAATAAATGGATCAATGCCACGGACATCCACTAGCGTGGCTAATATATCGTATCGAGGGATATGAAACTATACAAAACACACAAAGGACGAAACACAGCTTACAACATATTATCCGCAGTACTATGGCGCAAAACCCCGCAATGAGGGGGAAACGACCCTTCCAAGGGGTCCTTCACCCTAACCTCTCAATGGGCCGTATCGATCTCCGGCCTTGAGTATTCTCTTTCAGTGGGGGAGGGGGCATAAAATGTAGTTATGCCTGTGATTATACGTATTCTGAAGCAAAAATTATATATTACGTAACTTAATTTGTACTAACCTCAGAGGATGAAGACACTTTGGATACTTTATGCATTTTCTTTACCGTATTGGATAACTTCATTTCTTTCATTTGTCAGAAGAATCGGCATCGAATAGAATGAAAGAATACTTTGGTAATTGTTTGCATGACTTGAGATATATTATTACAACGTAATCCAAGGTTGGAAATTTTGGACTAGACATCTAGACACTTGAAGAATATATCACCGCTCAATACATGTCATGATTCAGTCTTTCCTGTCATTGTATCTTTGAGCCGCAGAAGATTGAACAATTCATACGACGGATATTTAAGGAAGGAAGTCATATTGCTTAAACCAAAATCATGAACTCTTGTTGAAAGTTCTTTCCGTTCATTTTGAACGCTATCAAACTGTCTTTGTAGACTGAAGACGTTAATTAATTTTAGAAGCATATCGAATGAGATAGCTTGCTACATTATACACTATGATAGACCGTTGTTTTAGCAATCGTAAAGTCCTGGGAACGACCCAAGCCGCCGCCCATCCTAATTGAGAATTTTTCAGGATTTTTCCTGTCACACCAGGCAAATGCCGGGATGTTACCTTAAAATTGAACCATTGTCGCCTTCTTTCCAACATCCTCTCCCCTGCATTATACCACCGAGCGGCTGTGGTTCAGTGGTAGAGCATTGGCTTAGCATTCGGGATGTGTTGGTTCAATCCCCACGATCGACCATTCTGACTGAGGCTTTCCAGGTTGTTTTTTTCTGTCACACTAGGCAAATGTCGGGGTGATACTTTCAGCTTAGGACTTTCCCACCTCCTTTCCCCTACCTTATCCCGGCTATTGCTTTAGATGCCGCAAGGTCATAAATAAAATTCAATTCAATCTAGCCTACACCGGCCTAAGCAAATGTTGCCTAATTATCTTAAATAAATTCAAACTCAAATTTATGATCCACTATCCAATCGCTTGGTATAGCTATTTTATGTTTCAGATTAGTTAGGCCAGCATCAACAATATTTTTTTTTCTTGAATGTTTTTTTCTATAGATTCGCGGAAAATATGTTGTGTGAACTGTGTTCCCTAGTTCTTGTTGTACGTGGTTCTCTCTCTCTCTCTCTCTCTCTCTCTCTCTATTTATTTATTTATTTCCTTGTATCAACAAAATCATTTGTATACAAAAGAAGTCAACTGTGTGGCTATCTGAGGTTCACAATTGACAATTCCCACTTTTTGAAAGAGCATTGTTGAACGGTACATAAATGGATTGGACCCTGTATAGGTAAAATAACATCGCTGGATGGTCATCGCTGCTCGAAGAGCCCATTATTCTGAATGTAGCTGTAAAGGATCCTGATAAAATTTGACAAAAGTACAAATTAAAAATCACGACCCCAGAAATATTCTAGCCACTACCGATGTACTTTGGAGTGTACCACATACAGACCTAATAGCTCTCTTAGATGCGAAGGTTTTTGCTTCTCGATTTAAGGTATTCATTATGAATTAATACTTGATGGGACTGAGAATTTTTTCTTTAAAGTTTTGAGAGGAAACGATGTTCACGGACGAAAGAGCGCACATTTTCTAGTTCTATACGTTATGGTGTAACTTTTACCACGGGCCGCATAACATTACGCTACGAGTCCCATGCGGCCTGCTGTTGGCCATCCCTGGTATAATATAAGTCAATGTAATAGTAGCAGTAGGTAACCAACAACTATCACTGGATAGTCAGGTAACGCTTAATTTTCCTACTAATAGCAGATCCAAATATGAGATGGAGTATATTTTACGAGGTACATAAACAACAAAATCTCATTATAATGCAGGTCTAAATGTTCCTAGAGATGATAATGGACAAAATAGGCTGGAATTTGCTCCTGTATATCATACTCAACAGTCTAATGAACATGAAGTAAAGGGGATGGACTTAAAGAGTAGTGTAATAAGAAGATATAATAAGCACGTAAAAGCTCACAGGAACAATATAAACCAGGAAAATTGACTCAGAGCAACAAGTCAATACTAAAAAAAAATACTCTGACCTGTAGATAGTAATAATAAAACTGAGGGGTTAGAGGAAAATAAATCCCTCAAGTTAATAAACTCGACAGAAGAGGAGAGTAGGAGCATGGAGATAGTTCACTATGCTCTTCTAACTCGAGACCATTCCCAACACTTGTTTTAAGTAAAAAGTAAATAACATTGGTGGATGGAGTACCATACAAACTGCAATGACGTTGCAAGAGCAAGTCAAGATTTTTGAAGTGCTGGCAGATGTAGCGTTAAGTTGTACTTCAACTCTAGTGCAAAGGCAAATAATTTCATAAGAAACAGATTTATAGATAAATTAAATGCACGCTTACCAATGCTGTTAGTACAAAGAATTTGTGTCGTGCGTGGAGTCCCCACTTCGGCTTCGATATATGAAATACGGTAAAACGGTTTGTCAATATCCCATCAGTGGTATTCGGAGACTGAACAAGTGAATTTCTAATAATGACAACACTAGTTAGCTAGTCGACAGAGTTACTTTCAACGAATGCTTTGTTTATCTCTTATCAATGTGAAACGATGTAATTACAAGGTTTGAAGTCAGTGATTGTGTATGTCATTATATTCAGATGGAAATTTGTTTTATTCATCTTCACTGAAGTTCTGACAATTGTCTACTTGCTTTGGGCAAACCCTTCCGTACACATTGCACAATATCGGAATATTTATTTTTGGATGGTCCAGGTTTGAAGTCTCCGACGGTACGATGCCGACCCAGTTCTACTGTTAATTGTATTGAAAATATCAAGTTTTAAAGTTCATTTTCCCACGCTTTCGGCAGCTTTTGGCTCTGAAATGTGGTGGAGTTTCTACCCTGGTCAAGAAGACGTTTTTCTTCCTTTTTGTGTACTATCATCCATCCAAGTTTGTAGGTCGAATTGTTACAACCAGTGCTTCAGTGCTCGAGAAATGACGTAACTGACGATAGTAGAAGTGAGTGATTATGATATTATGTTGACTACTATAAAAGCAACTACTAATCGACAATTTTCTTTTGCTTCGTGCTAAGAATACATTCTCTTGTGTTATATGAAGAAGAAAGAAAGGACATGGGAGGGGAGGGGGAAACAATGGCAACCCTATTTTTTTAAAAAATGAGC
Source organism: Lepisma saccharinum (assembly GCA_022664845.1). Classification (NCBI taxonomy): domain Eukaryota; kingdom Metazoa; phylum Arthropoda; class Insecta; order Zygentoma; family Lepismatidae; genus Lepisma; species Lepisma saccharinum. Next base: position 4,936 of record JAGDQP010074053.1, on the reverse strand, counting down.
TGAGTACAGAAATACAATGCTGACAGTCATGTGAGTTGAACTGTGGAAAGAATTCAGGTTAAAAGCAACAGATGGCAGCATATTGGCAATTTGTTTATGGAAAGCCCCATATGCCGGCAAGACAGAATGAATTTTCCTAACGTAATTTCTCAATTCATGTTCAATGTGGGTTACCATTGTTTTCCCCCATGTCCTTTAAATGTGGGCTTTAGGAAAGAGTGAAGTAAGAACGTTGGAAGCCTTTGAAATGTGAACGGGGAGGTGAATAAAAATATCTACTGGAAAGAGAAGATACGTAAAAAGCACGGAAAGAAGATAATAGGCATTCAGATTTGTTTTATTATCCATTACAGAGAAAAAAAGTATTGTAAAAAAAATTACTAATCTCTTAACATATAATCATAGCTATTTTTGAAATATTAGATAACATTATACAATGTATTTGTTAAAAAATTCGCAAATAGCTTATAAGTCTTCAACATTGGATTACACTGTAGTGAAATCGTAGAAAGTGAATATAGTGGTTTGTTGTCATTTTAACCTGTTGTAACAAGCAATCCATAGTATTTGCTGTTAATCATACGATGGGATTTTGTTTCGCTGTGGGATATAATGAGAATTCTTGGAACAAGAACAAATTTTCTACATGTATATTTCCAGCAGCTCTTCTCATAATTGAGCTTATTTTTTATATATAATAATAACGAATACTTTGTGTCTGTGTACGTTGAGTTTTTTTTAACTAACTTACTTACGTACCTTTATCAACCTCTCTTTTGTCAGTCCCTACTTCGTATATACAGTATTTACTAATCAAATTATCTTAAACCGGTCCAAGGTCTCACGACAGCAGGGAGAACCATTGACAGAAATTAGGAAGACGTATTCCTTTCTCTCCTTCCTCTCTTACTTAAATTATTACAACACAAAATATAACCGGGCGACAGTTAACTACCCAATAGCAAATACATATCCTGTAAACTTATATACAATTTATTTACACTATCATGGAGTAAAATATAGGCAACTTGCCTAACGATCACGAGTTTCGGGTCACGGCTTTAAAATTACATTGTATCTAATTTCGCATACGGTTACGTTAACTAGCCAGTACTTTGCTTAGCGGATTTACTTCTTACTTTCCAGTAGTTCGAATTAACACCTTACTACAAACCAAATTAAACTGCGTGGGGGGCTCTCAATTCTTTAATTACTGAGTTACAGAGTTCTTAGACAAACTTCTCTCAGCTCTCTTGTTTACTAATCGCTTTAATCTGTGTGGCATAACACTGGCTTGTGGGAATGGCCACATTGGTTTAATCGAATCCATAAAAATCAGATACACCCAGATTCGAATCAATGAGCGACGAGAGGTGCTCTCTTCGAAATCCACCGTAGGCTCCTCTGTTTCTCTCATACCTTCCAGATTACCTAATTAATCTCTAACACCTTCGGGTATAGGTAAATGCAAACTCACCCTCTTATCCAGGGCCCAGTCCCTCCGGAAATAGTTTATCCCTCGATCGTCGCTGTTTGCTTGTGGTCTTTGAACCAAGGACTGTTGCTTCAAGTGCCTCTTTCAGTTTCATTAGGAAAGCAGTTACATTGAAGTTACCCGACATCACTCTACCTCGTCCGTGCTTGAACAAATTAATCGAATTAGAAATTATAATATTTGTCACTAACTGATCCGCAGCTGTTAATAGAACAGTATGTGTCCCATTATCATCGTTGTATTCCACTTCACCTTGTGTAGACACTAACATGTTAATTAGTTTTTCCCGTGTCCTAAGTTTAAAAAAATACTAATTTCGTGTAATTTTCGATTTCCAAACTCAAAACATGATCTCAACTTTACCTGAAACGTATCTGCTACCCAACTAAGAATTTGGATTGTAGTAAGAGGGTATATTACACTGGTAAAAGTAATCTTAAGAGTATTTTCTCTTGGACATAAACACCATGATGTCAATCACAAATAAACCACTAAATACCTATACACTTGACACTGCTCTTCTGTCATTTAATACTTGCTCACTCTTATCATTGTAATAAAATTAATATCCCAACGTATTCAAATTAATTATTCTAACTGAGCGCAAAGGGACTATTTCAAAATGGCACTTTCACAAAATTAACACCCTAACGAACTTTTTCTTTGGTTGCGTAAGAAGGGCAACTCCAACAATTATCCGATAAACAGGTGAAAATGACAAACGTTCAGAACAGAGCTGCCACAGTTGAACTATCCATTAGAGCACGAAACCAGTTGCTGTTTACGGATACCCGAGTGATATGTATAGCTTGAACAATCACTCGGGTATAAAGTGCACTGTATACCTTAATAGGGAGGTTATCTATGGTTGTGAAAAAATATGCGTGTGAAATATTAAAAATGTGATAAACAAGGTACGGTTACATCAATCTTAATTACACAAGCAAAAACCAACTTCAGATCAAGGTTGCCATAAGCTTACATGCTATTTGGGTGAGGGATGCAATTAAAAGTATGGTTAAAGAGGAAACAGAGCAAGGAAACGAATCAAACTCCTGTAGCTACAAAATTAAGGCTGGGCTGAGACAAGAAGAGAGAAACAAGATCGAAATGAATGGAGACGGCTTAGCTTAACTTCAAGCACCTGCTCCTTTCGGTGGAGCACTACTGATCATGATGAATTTATTCGTCCCGTCTCGATTCATTTACTTTTAGGTTTCCCAAATTAAGCAAATACTCATAACCCAGACGGGACACGAGCCTATAGCTTTGAAGAACGTAACGCTTTGGACCACAGGACCACTGAGGTTGGTGAATATGCTATGCCGGATCACTATCATACACAGGAAGTGAAAATTATATTCTTCCTCTAAAAGTGATGTTGATTAAAATTATAAAAAAAATAAGAAGGAAACGCAACAAAACATTTCCCGGAGCAGAATCGGTGAGGAGCCGCGGTGGATTTTTTCTCACGTCATACATACCGTGGAATTAATGCTGATTAATCGTTTCTTGTGAAAAAGCAGGTTTTCGTTTCACATTCACTATGTTGTTGTTGCATGTAGATTTCTATGCGAACATATCTGAGCGTCCACCTTTTGCAGCTATCTCTACTGACTCCATGAAATTCTAATTACTTGAAACTATTTACTTTTTGGGGGGAGGGGGGCTAAACCCAAGTAAATTAATAACTAAATCGTACTATGGTCATAAACAGCGTTGAAATAATGTTCAACGTTTTACAATTTTTGGAAATAGCTTTGGAAACAATTGAAGGTGGGACTTAGAGGCCAAACGTAAGACAATCACTAATTTAAGGTAATGTAGAAATATTTTGCAACTTAAAATGATTGTATTTAATTACATAAAAGTAAGATGACAAAATGCATAGGGTTGTTTCTCAGGTATATTGAACAATGCGCGAACACTTTTTTTTTAAAGGCAAAACTGTTTCGAAATACGAATAGTAGATGACACTCCTCAATGCAAATTACGTTGCATAGGATAATTATACTATAAATAGCATCATTTGAAATATTATTAGAAACGAAAACCCACAAGAAATGTATTTCAAACATGTTTAGTTTTTTTTCTTTGCTCTGTAGTGTTAACTTTGAAACAGAATGAAAAATAGTACCATTTCTCAGTACTAAAGAGTTACTTCCAAATTAACTTTATTTAAATGTAGTCAACACGGCTTATTGGACCAGTGCTTAAAATACGGAAGTTGCTATCAAAATTTTACAAAAAAATTACATATTAATTTGTCTCATGGTGCCAGACATGCAAGCTTCAACTTAACCAGAACAAAACACAGTTGATTATTTTTTACCCATCTGGTCGAGGAACACGCAAAGACAAGGAGAGATTTATCAAAATTAAAAAAAAACACCAAAAACAACAGCAAAGTATTTGGGAGTTACATTGGACCAAAGGTTAAATTTTAAAACACGTATAAAAGAAAGAAATTATATTGATTTCAAAACACATTCCCTACTAAAAACATACTTCCGTTCAATGCTTACACTAACAATTAAGATTAGATTATACTTAGCTATCCTCAGACCAATGATCATGTATGGACATGAGTTGTTTCACTCTGGGATTAACAGTGAGAAGATTGAGAAATTTGAAAGATTTTGGATTCGATATATGGAAAGGATGTGGGTTGAGAATAGGTTGCAGTTGTACATTAGAATACCAATTGTTCCAGTAGACACATACATGAAAGAGCGAAGAAAAAGATACATAGAATCAGCAAAAACTAAAACTTTATACAGGACAATCTACCTAACCAAATAAATGACAGAATAATCAAACACAAAAATAACATATCAAGAACTACTTACTTACTAATTAATTTCACAGGCAAACATACGTAGAATTATCAAAACTTTATTACATCTTTTCACTACGGATGCGAAGTTATTATTCTAATAACATACGAATAATATCCAAAAGACAGAAAGCAAAGAAGCACACTCTCTAAATATATATCATTCGTTCCTTCCTGTAAGATAATCCTAACTGAAATACCTTACCATGACCTGTCTTGAGATTCTGGGCAGAACTTTAATAAAAAGACCTTACTTTCAAACAGTCGCACACTTCCACTCTGTGCCGTTTTGGACAGCGAACAGCAAATTGATACTTTTGCTTAGCCCAGGGAGATTTTCTGGATGTTTGTTTGGTGCGGCGTCTGAGTTCGGGTGCTCAATCCGGTTCATTTTAAAGACAAATAAATATATATAACATTTCTTTAATGTTATAGATAAAAATAATTCGAATTTAATATTAAAATTCAAAGGACGAAACTAGCTTATTATGAACTAGAAGTCAAGTCTAGGGGTCCTGCGGACCCATGGCTTTTACTACAGCGGCGCAAACACCAAATATTCTTCTTTATCGATGTCTAGTTTCAATACTTAGCTACTATTGTAT
>JAGDQP010074052.1:0-10314 GCA_022664845.1 Lepisma saccharinum | reverse complement strand
AACGGCAACACCAGTTTTTGAGCCTATAAGGAGCGCTATCATTTGTGATCCTGACATTTCGTCCAATCAAGTCCTGCACACTCTATAACTTCCATTAAAGCTGCTAAAATAATAGTCTGTGGTAGTGTCTTTTGAAAGTATCACACCTACTTACAATCAAGTCTTTGTCAAATAAAGACAGCAAGTTGTGCACATTGCTCTCGTTGATTATTACAGAACATGCAATAAAATTGGTTGCCGTTTCATTAGTTGTTCTTTTGTATTTCCTGAAATGTCAGTCATGCGTCAAGCAACTGTATTGCTTGAGAGGCTGATGTTTGAATAAAAATCGTCTTTTTCTGGACACATTAATTCGGCAGCAGTAACCAATCATTTCTATAAATTCACCCCCGCGGAAGGGTTTTTAATCGACATGCTGTTTTATGCGATAGAACATAAGAAACACTAACGGCAGAATCTGAACAGGAAACCGGATTGAAATCGCTGTCTTCCAATTTATTTGGAAAATGTAACTGTGCATAACAACGTAGAAGAACACTTGGTAGATTATTAACATACGTATTAATAGAAACCTTACGTTCAAGAGGGCTACAGTACAAGATGAGTTTCATTGAATTATTAGCCATTCACGCTTAATAACAATGACTATATTGAAGTAATTTTAGTTAGAATTCTTAGAGCTTGCAAAGCAGAGTGATTCTGGATGAGGTAAATTTCGTTACAGATTATGTCCAGTGATAAACTTAAAAAATGCTTGAAGCTGAAAGATCAACTACTTACAGACATATTTAAAAGCGATAAGTATGCCGGGGACACATACGAAGGTAAGTTTTTACTTTTATGTATTTATTTCTTAAATTTCATTTTCTTTTTCTTTTTTTAATTTTCAAAAAAGATTTTAAAACCACTGAAGAAAAGCACGATGCAAGTTTTCACCGCACCATTGCCTAGAAGGAACAACAAGTGCAAACCTCAGGCCGTAGCCGCTAGGAAGAAGTCACTTCGTAATGATACGTAGTTTAGTTTTAAGAAAGGTTATATTTATTTTTTAGAAATCTTCTCTTAGTATTTTTAAATAAAAAAGATGATAGGAGTTATGCGAAAATAGTTTTAGATATAATATTAGTAGAAAATCGTGGAAGTAGTTTTAGCATAAGGAACCTACGACGTAGAAGCAATGACAACGAGCAATTTGATATTGTTACTATTATTGCAAAATCATAGGAAGCGAAATTTCTAGCGTAAACGAGGTTTAGTTCTTGCATTAGTTTGATGAGTTATGCTATTGAGGACAATGACGGGCTCATACATTACCAGGTGTATGCATAAGTTTTTGACGGTTTTTTTTTTTGGTAAAGAAAACACGTAATTTTAAAGGGAAATTAATTTTGTTTTATTCAAAATATTGGCCATCGGCTTCTACACATTTCGCCCATCTTTCAGGTAATTGATGAATACCATGCCAGAAAAACTGCTTGTCTTTTGCGGCAAACCATTTGTTGAGCCATTTTCCAACATCTTCGAAATTGCTGAAGTGCTGCTCTGCGAGCGCGTGCCCCATTGATGCGAAGAGGTGATAGTCAGATGGCGCCAGGTCTGGGGAGTACGGCGGGTGCGGAAGGATGTCCCATCCAAGCGATTTCAAGGTGTCTTTCACTGGTTTTGCTGTGTGAGACGGCGCATTGTCATGTAACACAATCACTTTGCCATGTCTTCTGGCCCATTCCGGTCGTCTTTCGATCAATGCGTGATTTAAATCAATAATTTGTTGGCGTTGTGCATTAACGGTTTCGCCGGGCTTCAAGAGTTCATAATACACAATACCGCTCTGGTCCCACCAGACACAAAGCATGGTCTTCTTGCCGAAGCGATTTGGCCTTGGTGTTGAAGGACCGGCTTCGCCAGGTGAAAGCCACGATTTTTTCCGCTTCGGGTTTTCAAAATAAATCCATTTTTCGTCACCCGTCACAATTCCATACAAAAAGGATTTTATTTCGTGGCGTTGAAGCAGCATTTCACAAGTGACTTTGTGATTTTCCATTTGACGTTCACTCAAATCGTGTGGGACCGACCCATTTACCCAGTTTATTGATCTTCCCCATTGCTTATAAACGTCTGCTGATTGTTTCTTGTGACACATTTAATGCTTTTGCCAATTGCTGTTGAGTTTGAGTTGGGTCATCCTCCAATAACACCTGCAATTCTCGGTTTCGAACTTTTGTGGTCTACCAGAGCGCGCACTGTCTTTCACATTGAAATCACCACTTTTAAATTGTCGAAACCATGTCTCACATGTTCTAATCAATGGAGCGTGTTCACCATATGTTTTTACCAGCACACGATGACTTTCACCAGCCTTTTTCTTTTGATTAAATAAGAAAATCAATGCGTGCCGCAAATGTTCTTTTTCAGACACAAACTTCGACATGATCACTGAACGATAAAACAAAGACGCTAGTGTTTGGCGAACTCAACTTGTATGTGTTTGTAGTTTAATGTCAGGCGAACAAAATGACGTATGTGTCAAATGAATACGCTGCGTACTTTTCGCTGGCGCCATCTCTTAGTTAAACCGAAAACTACTTATGCATACACTTGGTAAATGTGTGTTTGTGCTGACGAGCTGTGTTTTATTTTGAAGGAAGGAATTTAATAGGAGGAAAATAGAATTAATTTAGTTATGAATGTGTTTTGGATTTGTGCACCGGGCGAGATTATGCTTTTTTAAGGAAAATTATTAGTTCTATGAGGTACCTAACTATATCTCACAGGTAGGAGGAGATATCTAGCCAATATCTCTCTGAGGAGATACCTACCTATATCTCATACGAAAGAGGAGATATCTCTTTCGCGGGTTGATGGATTGTGAACTATTGATTCTGCTAGGAATGTATTTTCGTACTGGAACGACGATTTATTGGATATTAACCAGTGTGCTGGGAAACAAAGCGCACTTTTTGGTTGCTAATTTAATTTGTATTTTTCTAAGGAAGTAAACGGATTTATTTTAAAATTAAGATATTTATTTGATGAGTAAGGAAATCTAGTAATTTTAAGGTCAAATAGTTCTGAGGAAAATAGATGAATTTATGGAAATCAGAGTAATATTTAGAAGGTAACGTCTGGTCTAGTGTATCACAGAGTGTAACGTCTACGAAGTATGGTAACGTAATAATAGTAAATATAGTTTTCGAGGCAGTTAAAAGTGAGAATTGAATTCACCAGGAATGTCAGACTGAAGGAAACCCTGGAAAACCCATGCATTGTTAAATAATAATAATATATTTTACGTGCTTGATACAGCAATTACAATAGCCTAGACAGCACGGGTAATATACATGGATTATGCAATAGCCTAGACAGCACGGGTAATATACATGGATTATGCAATACAAAGTTAAAATCTAAGTTGACTTTTAGCAATCCATCACATTATTACACATTCTCCTTAGCGCAGTATTCTTTTATCTCACATTCAAACCATTCTTTTGCCTCGTCTTATGATGAAGAATCCGCCAACATAGTTTGCTCAATATATATTCGCAATATATATCATTGCTTATAATACGCGTAAGAAACTGTCCAGCTCTCTTCTTTCTTGTTTTTCAGAGTGCCCAATTTAAGGGATTCACACCATAGTTCGTATGTTTTAGTTTTGTAGTTCCTCTGAGCTATATAGCACAAACATCTGATCTATCTGTTCGGTACACTTTCCAGCTTTGATTCCAAATAAGCAGGGAAGTACTTCCAAATCAAAGCACCAAATTCAATCGTCGGTCGAATCACACCTTTGAACTGAGGCCATTGCTTGAAGATAATAGCTTATGAGTTTACGGGCCCCATTCACCATGCTCTGCACCTGTTTCTCGTACGAAAGCTTATCCCCAGTCTTCTATTGTCTCTTTTTTTGCTATGTGAATACCCTTCAAAGAGTAACTTGATGCTATATAATGTGTTTTTCTGGTGAAAGCTACATGTTTTGTTTTTCCGGATTTATACGCATTCCATCTATTTCGCACCAGTTGTTTAGTTGTTCAAGTGCTCCCTGAACTTCCTGTACATGTTTATGTCCCCTTACTGCCTTGCACAGTTTAACGTCGTCCTCATATAACGCCACGCTGTCCTTCGTAATATTCATTGGCAGGTCATTCACTGATAGCAAGAACAATAGCGGCCCTAATGGAGAGCCTTGAGGTATTCCTACTTGAATGCATCCGACATCATATATTGTTTGCTCTATTTTCACCGAGAAGGTTCGATTGCATACATAACTACCGACATAGGCGCCGACTTTGGAAGGGCAGGACACTTTTGGCCCCCCAATATTTAAAGGTGGGGTCCTCGCCCCCCCCCCCCTCAATATAATCCAGTCGAGGAAGAATTAACAAAGAGGAGCAAGACTTTCTGTGGTAGGGTAAAACGTCCTGATTTCGGCACTCGTCAGTATTCGGCACTCCGTAATTTTTTTTTTTTTCATAAATTAGGAATTTTATTAAATTAACAACATCGATGTTGTCTCCTCCTTTTTCCCATGTCTTTCGTCGATGACACGTGCTAGTGGCATCTGTTTAATTTGTTATTTACTGTAAAAGATTCGCGTTTAAGTGGAAGGCTTTTATGATGTTCAAGTTTTCTGCTCGATTCTAAGCAGTTAGGTTAAGGAATATGTTTTCATTGTTCTCTCGTTATTTATTGTTCCACATATTTCTTGTTTATCGGTTAGTAAGACCGTAAAGGAAGTGTATTTATATCATATTATCAACAAATTGTGCAATCGTCGCACGCTTAGAAGGCGCGTCAACAAAATTAATAAATGCGTTCTATTTTTACTATGTCTCAATAGATTTCACTTCAAGAACGATTTAAGTGTTTATAAAATAAAGCAACCCCGAGAGTTTAGTGACACAATGTGTGAAATCCATGTTTTTCTAACTTCTTCTTCTTAAAGTGCCCATTACTGGTAGGTTTACCCTAAACTTCGTCGTGTCTTTAATTCAATATTAGGAACAGCCTTCTTATTCGATAGAAAACGGTGTTTAATAAAGCACTGAAGCTTCAACCAAAACTCTGCCAGCACTGATATGACAAGGGAAGTTCAATGCGCAAAAAAAAAAAAAAAGATTTAATTTACATGTGACTTATATACTGTCTGTTAATGACTTATTATTTGAAATGGATAAATTTGTTATTAGGAAGAAAAGTGCGAACCCTTCAAGTGATCGTGAAATTGAACCTGAGCCTAGTGTTAGTACTGTCGTGTGTGAAAATGAAAGTGGTGCTCCAACAGGAACAGAACAGAAAATTCACAAAGGAGAAAAGGCGCGTAAACGTAGTTATCAGCCGTCTTGGAACCAGCAGTTTCCATGGATAGAATACAGTATAGTAAGAGATGTAATTTTATGCAAACTTTGCAAACAAATTTTCGAGGGACGTCATTTTCAGTTCTCTTCCAAAATGGAAATGACATTTATTCAAACGGGGTTTTCTAATTGGAAGAAGGGGGTAGAAAAGTTAAGAGCGCATGAAAGATCGAGTTGCCATCGGGAAGCTGTAATTAAATGTAAACTCTAGAGTCAAATGTTAATGTACTTAGCCAGATTTCTAATGAAAAATTGAAGCAAATGAAAGAAAATCGCAACTGCTTACTAAAGATCATATCCTATCTCCGTTACTTAGTTGAACAAGGGCTTGCAATACGAGGACATAGTGATGAAACAAGCAATTTTAATAATTTATTGCGCCTTCGGTGTGAAGATAGCCAGGAACTTTCAACATGGTTACAGCGAGATTCGTACAAGTGGATATCGCATGATGTACAGAATGAAGTGCTAACTATCTTGAGCCAAACATTTCTTAGGAAATTGTTAAGTGATGTGAAAAGTGCTAAGTACTTTGCAATTATTGCAGATGGAACTTCGGACATATCTACTAGAGAACAATTTAGTATTTGTTTACGATTTGTTGACACTAGTTTAGAGATCGAAAAATATTTTTTTGGGACTGTATACCACTGAAAGCACTACAGGTAAGGTTTTGTTCGATATTATTCTCGATATTCTAAGACGGTTTGACTTGCCTGTGTCTAATTGTCGAGGCCAGTGTTATGATGGCGGAGCTAATGTCGCTGGAATGTACAATGGAGTCCAAGCAAGGTTTACTGAAATTGAAAAGAAAACTGTATTTGTTCACTGTCTTGCACATTCCTTAAATCTTGCGCTACAATTCCAAGATTGTGAAAGCAATTCCGGAATGTCGAAATGTATTGAGCGTTATGAAAGACTTAATTAATTTTGTTAAAGATTCACCTAAAAGACTTGCTCTATTTTCCCGTATAAAGGCAGACGATTCTACAAAAATTAGACCATTCTGCCCAATAAGGTATTTGTCAATTTCTTCAGTTTTGTCAAACTATGAAGAGCTTAAAGAATTTTTCTTGAATCTTTCAAAACATGACACGTCAGATGCTGGGTCTAAAGCAAACTGGTTTCTCATGTATTTTGATTTCTTTTTCATATTGTCACTTGTGGCAAAATTATTTGGACACATTGATACAGTAAACACAGCTTTACAGAAAAAGTCCTTGCACTTTGAAGAGGCCAATAACATGATTTCCACCCTTACAACAACTATTCAATTCCTAAGCAATTTTCAATCATTCTGGGATGAAACAACTGCAAAATGTAAAGAATTGGATGTTGAATCTCCCAAATTAGGTCGTAAAAGGAAAGTACGAAAGAAATACGATGAATCTGAAAATTTATCCGTAGATACATTTACGGAAGTGTGTGACAAATACATGAGAATTTACAACGAAGTAATGAATTTATAACTCAATTTCTTGACATCACGCTTCAATAGTCCATCTTTCGTGTTGCTAAGCCAAATTGAACAGTTTCTTCGTGGTGATAACAAGCATTCTGAACATATTTTATCTTTCTATGCGTCTGACATCGATAGGGAACGCTTGCTTCTCCATCCAAGCATATTTCATGAAATTATTTAATGCAGCGATTGCCCTATTATTAATCCGTTTGGTGAAATAGTGACTTACTTGAAGAAAGAAAAACATCTCATTGATCTATTACCAGAACTAGTGAAATTCATGCGAATAGTGTTAACAATTCCCGTATCTACGTGTACTGCTGGACGATCACTTTCTTGCCTGCGGAGGCTGAAAACTTACATTCGATCTACCATGAGGCAGGATCGTTTAAACGCCATTGCCCTTCTCAACTGCCATCAAGAGGAGACAATGAGACTTGACCTTGATGCCATATGTGACGATTTCATAAGCAGAGGCTCAGTGAGGAGCAGTACGTTCACCAGAAAAATGTGAGATCAAGTCTCTGTAAATGTATATTTTCAATAATTTTTTATAATTTTCTTATGGGCTACTGTCCTCTTTCCTTGAAAATTCTAACTTGGCAATATTTTCCTGTACACGTTGTGGTGCGCAAAGTTGCAGTGAAGTCCCCAAATTTTGAACTTGAATTTGTTTTAATGCCTTTAGGCAAATTTGACTTAGGTCGTGAATTTCGCAGCGGACTGAAATCTGGGAGAAGGGGGCCTTCATCAAGCAGTTGATAGAAAACGCCTGAATATGATATATTTATTCATTTTTTGCCCCCCCCCCCCCAAATATTTTCTTCTAGTCGGCGCCTATGACTACCGAACCATTTCACCCCCTCTTTGTTTACCCACCTTTGCTGGGTCTCTATCACACCTTATAATACTATACTGTCCCTCAAGTTGTTTGAGATACACTTTATCAGGATGAAACCAACTCTCTGTAATACATACTATATCATACAAATCAATATTAACTTCATCACAGAACTCCACTGATTTCGTATTAAGCCCCCTAGCATTGTGCATGTATACACTACACGTGTCTTTCAACTTGCGCCTTCTGGAGTCCCCTATACCGTGTTCCACTTGTTTGCTGCGTTTGTAGTCAACGTGATCCCGCAGTAACATCTTGTATGCCTACGCTATATGTCTCCATAACACTTTCGTCTCTTTAATTTCCCGTACACAACTCCCTCAGGCCAACCATCTGCTGCCTGTATACACTAAAGGTCCACTTCCTGCACCTCAACATAAAAGAACGCATACCCACTGTGTTTAGTTTTACGTTTCGTGCACTTCACTATTTTAACTTTTGTTTGTAGTCTCACATAATTGGCAATCTCTTCCGCAGTTACAACTTCATCCAAACGTGTGACAAACAGTGCCCTTGTATTGAGTTACCGCTGAACTTGGTCCGATGATATCTTTGTTCCTTGGGTCATTTTCTTCACGGACTCCCGTTTATGTTCTGGTTTGGCTTTGTTTCCCAAGTGCACTGGAAGTTCTTGCACCCTTGTATCATTTCCCCTAGTATGCAGATATGGCTTATTAATAACGCATTCAAAGGAAGTATTAAGAAGGAATTGCGTAACGTTTCGTAGTTACTTTTGATTTTTCTAAATATATCGTAATGTTCCGGTGGTTCTCTCGTAGAATGTCTGAGGTAGAGCTGATAGATACTTGGGTTTGTCTTTAGCCCTCAATCAGTTTTTTTTTCAATAGAAGATAATACTAATAGATTAACAAAAATAGCGTCCCGTAGGAGACTGATTACAGAAATAGATGTATGTTGTAGACGTCTTCTTTGGTATTTTTCCAAAGAGGTCTAGGATTAGGTGTCGTACCAGAAGCGATGCCTTCTGTGTGCGTAAGGAAGACACCGGAAGCGAAGCCTTCTGTGTGTCTGGGATGCACCAGAAGCGATACCTTCTGTGTACAATAAGGTGAGATTAGGTAGAGTACATACCAGAAGCGATGCCTTCTATGAACAAAAGAGTGATTAGTTTTAGGCAGAATATATATCAGAAGCGATGCCTTCTGTGTATCAGGAAGTTCCAGAAGCGAAGCCTTCTGTGAACAGGTAAAAGGAGAGTTGACCACCCAGGAGTAAGTTGTAGCTGGTGCATCATAGTTTTATAGTGTTCCTTTTTGGGCGTGGTCCTCCAAGTCCCTCCTCTGACGACTCCAACTCCGTCTGCATGTTCTTAGCAACCCCATCTGCTGTGTTTGTTCTTGTCGCCTGCTAATGTTTATGTGTCACTTCACTGTTTGTTGTGGTTACATCTCTTGTCATATGTATGTTTATAAACACTGTTGTCTTTAGATAATGTGCGCGTGTGAGTAAACAATAGATCGCAATATCTTCCATGTGTGATGTCTGTCTACCCATCTGTTTATGCCACGCTTTATAATTCTCTCTCTTAATTCCAGGGGAAAATTGGTGGAGGTCTGCCACCGATTCTGAGATACTGAGAAAGGTCTACTTTTTGTTATTTAGAGTCAACAAGACTGGTAACCCTCCCGACGGATATGCGGGTGGGGAGAAAATAACAAGAAATAAGCAATTGCAGAAGTTACCGATTAAACGAAAAGGCATTTATTGGAGATCCTATGATCTGTTTAAGTGCCTTAGTCGAGACAGGGGTCCATTGAGACTCCTTGTCTCGTCGAGAAATCACATCTTCTTAACCACGGATCATTACCAAACCTATATACAGCTGCGGTAAGTTTGCATTTATTATGTTTAATATGTAATTTATATTCATTTTAATTTTCTTGTTTAAAAACATATTAAGACCTTTGGGCAACTCTGGCTCAGGGCGAGATAAGGTGGGGGAGAGGATGTTGGAAGATAGTCGGCCAGACCAAGACAGTTTTCATCACAAACACTCATTTCTCAAAGATCCCTTCTAATATTGTCCTCCCAACTTCGTCTCGGTCTTTCCACCAGGATAGAATATATTATATAATCTTCGTTTTTTCTCCCATCCGAGCTCATCCGTAGTGCCGGATTGGCTATAAGGGAAGCCGGGAAATTTCCTGATGGGCCGGCGCTATGTGAGCCGGTCTGCGCCAAGTTATATATTAAATTTAATTATATTTTACAAATTAACAGAAAGATTAACAGTAGAGTAAGCTAGCCTACTCCATTTTCGAAGGAAATACTAATCCTCACAAGGAAATACTAATCCTCACATTGACACCGTGCATTATTTCACTTACGCAACCGGTGGTAGTAATTGAATCAGTAGTTGGAAGAAGGAAATAAACACCAAAACGGCGGAAGTTTTGCGTTTATTTCCTTCTTCCAACTACCTATTCAATTTTAATTCCCGTCTGGCTCATGTGACTGCTGAATCAGTCCTTAGAAACCTTCTTCGTTTGTTAGGCCGTAACACTAATTCACTTTACTGCACCACCTTTTAATATTTTTTTCTTATCCCGCCTACATTTTGAGAGTACAAG
>JAGDQP010074051.1:0-10314 GCA_022664845.1 Lepisma saccharinum | reverse complement strand
GGGGTCTGTATATTTTCAGGACAGGGTACAGGTTTTGCTAGCATTTTCAATTTGGAGGGGCCTGTGATTTTTCAGGACAGGACGTAATTTTCTATCAGGATTTTTAATTTTGGGGGGTCTGTGATTTTTCAGGACAGGACGTACAGTTTTCTATGAAATAGGGTATACTGTTTCTGCCAGAATATTTAATTTTGGGGGAGTCTAGGGTATAGGGCTTCTGCCAGGATTTTTAATTTTGAGGGTCTGTGAATTTTCAGGACAGGACGTACAGTTTTCTATCAAATAAGGTATAGGGTTTCTGCCAGAATATTTCATTTTGGGCGGTCTGTACATTTTCAGGTCAGGGTATTTCTATCTTGTCAGGGTATTTCTATCTTGTCTCGCGTCCAACGACGTTGGCAGGGGTGGGTGCTAAGGAGGTCGCCTTCCATCAAAAATAAACATCTTGTTCTATCTTCCGTCGCGTCAATGATCTTATAAACTATATACGCAAGCACTCGTCTTCATTGCCCAATCCCCGCCATCGTAAAATTAAGACTTTCTTGCAGTAATGATATCAAATAAGGTATAGGGTTTCTGCCAGAATATTTAATTTTGAGGGGTCTGTACATTTTTAGGACAGGGTATTTCTATCTTGTCTCCCGTCCAGCGACGTAGGCAGGGGGTGGGTGCTAAGGGGATCGGCTTCCATCAAAAATAAACAACTTGTTCTATCTTGCCTCGCGTCAATGATCTTATAAACTATATACGAAAGTACTCGTCTACGTTGCTCAATCCCTACTATCTTAACATTAAGACTTTCTTCCAGTAACGATTGCTGGTGTTCTTAACGAATTTTGGGGTTACCCCCCAATCTCCACCAGGCAGAATCACTGAAAATCTCAATTTTTCACAATCAATCTCATGTTAATCAGTGGGTCTAACTAGTTTAAGGGCGTTCTTGATGATTTTATGGGAGGTTAACAAGAGACCTACAGGATTTCTCTCAGGATTTAGTAATTTGAGGGGTATTGTACATTTGCAGGACAGGGTACAGGCTTTCTGCTAGGAGATTTAATTTGTTGAGGTCTGATCAATTTCAAGACAGGACGTAGTTTTTTAGTAAAATTATATGTATTTTTCCTATCTATTCTGTATAAAAGAGACAGGGATGTAGCCAGGGCTGGCTGCAGGGGGGTCCATCAAAAATAAACAAGTTGTCCCCCCCTCAATGACATCAAACAACTTGTGTTATGCCCTGTCACGTACAGGGACGTAGCTAGAATCAACTGCTGAGGGGGACCATTACTATTTTCCATAAGTTAGGCAGGAACGTAGCCAGGGCTGGGCGTAGGGAAAGTACATCAAAAATAAACATCCCTCGCGTCAATGATTTCAAACAAGTTGTGTTATCTCACATGCAGGAAAGTAACCAGCTTGTACTGAGGGCCCCAACAAAAATAAACTGTGTTATCTCGCCTCAATAAACTCCACGTCATGTTCCCAATCCTTCCAAATTTTCCCTGCTGACGTCACCTACCACTTGCGAAAACACTGAATTACGACGCTCCATGGCGGTCATCTTGGAATTCAGTGTTTCTTGCAGAAACGATTGCGTAATTCCTCTTCCCACCCACATTTCACTCATAGCCAATTTTCCATAAGTCAGACAGGAACGTAGCCAGGAGTGCGCGCGGAAGGGGGCAGGGACGTAGCATTGCAATTTTTCATAAGTCAGACAGGATCGTAGCCAGGAGTGCGCGCAGGGGGGGAGTCCATTAAAATAAACATCCCTCTCATCAAAGACTTCAAACAATTTGTGTTACCCCCTATTACGTACAGGGACGTAGCTCGAATGAAATGCTGAGAGGGGGCCTTGCATTACTATTTTCCATAAGTCAGACAGGATCGTAGCCAGGAGTGCGCGCGGGGGGAAGTCCATTAAAATAATTCTTGCAGAAACGATTGCGTCATA
This sequence comes from Lepisma saccharinum, assembly GCA_022664845.1. Classification (NCBI taxonomy): domain Eukaryota; kingdom Metazoa; phylum Arthropoda; class Insecta; order Zygentoma; family Lepismatidae; genus Lepisma; species Lepisma saccharinum. Next base: position 8,360 of record JAGDQP010074051.1, on the reverse strand, counting down.
CCACCCATATTCAACTCATAGCCTTGGACAACCATCCCTGCTGACGTCAACAGCAACCAGTTGCGAAACCACTGGACTACGACGGTCAATCGCTATCATCTTAAAAATTCAGTGTTTTCTTGCAGAAACGATTGCGTCATACCACCCACATACAACTCATAGCCTTGGACAATCACCCCTGCTGACGTCAACACCAACCACTGGACTACGACGCTCTTGGCATTTTTTCATCTTTCTTCTAATAAAGTATTGTGCAATCATTTCCCCACAACGCTGCTGACGTCAGTACCCCACCTATAAAGCCAAAGGATTTTCCTCTCCCAATTTTCCCGCCAAAATTCATGCGTCATCTTCTACGAACACACAATATCAAGGATTTTCCTGTCCTAAAGCCCTTTCTTCCACCCAAAATTCACTCGTCATCTTCTACGAACACATCAAACAGAGGATTTTCCTGTCACGATCCAACCTACATAATGATTTTCCCGGATTTTCCTGTCGCGAGTTTTTCTAACGAGGTACCCCGACTTCTACTGCATGCAATGCTTGGAAAAATATAGCGAAATTTGCAATCTTCGGTTGAAACTAAATGGTTCCAAAGTTGAATCCAGTTGAAGATATCAAGACCATTTGGAGCGTTATGCGCTTGCACTTTCAACCTGCAAGAATTGAAACTTGTTACATGCGTGGGTTACTATACCTAAAGAAACATAAACAGAAAAGGGTGGATAAGCAGGGCCCCCGAAAGTCCCGCCCTGCTGAGTGACTGACCTCTCTCCAACTTCTACCGAGGTCTCTGCATGCAGTTAGTATAGGAATACTAAAAAGCAAGGATCTGAGGTGTTCTAGAGGGTTCTACCCGAAGACATTTACCACTACATCGGGAATAGAGAAAGAAGGTGTAAAAGGCAATAGGAAAGAACAAAGAGATGACTTAAAGAATTCCTCCGATACTTTATGTAATCCATGCTTACCTACTTGCGGCAGTAATCGAGGCAAAAGGAGGTCATATACGCTTGCATGTTAATATGTCAATCCTTTCGGTACTTCAGTATATGCGTATGTAACATAATTTGTGGAGCAGCAGCATTTCGGAATTTACCTTGTTAATTTAAAATTTGAATTTTAAATTTATTTTTAAGGTCTTTAGGTAAGGTTTGACTCAGGTCGGATGGATGATGATAGAACGAAATGAAGAAAGTGGGAGGAAACGGGAGAAGCCCGAGAAAATCCGCGTCACGGCGTTTGTTCACCACAAAGCCCACATGGAACGAGCAGGGATTGAACCGACAATACCAAGTATCAGAGGTGAGATCTCTACCATTGAGCCATTGTTCATTTGGAATGACACAATTCACTTATTTTACAGTTTGGTCGTTTTTCCAGATTCGTGTTCTACACTTGGTATAACAACTGAAATACATCAATTCAATACGTGGATGAGTGAAGAGAATTTACTTGTACTACTCTTCTCTTAAAATTGGCTCAACTATGTAAGTTAGCTGGAGAGAAGTCTAGTGAGATAAAACGAATTACATACCGAGCGACCAGCGCTGAGTGTTAGATCGTTGGTTTAGCATTCGGGAGGTCGGAGGTTCAATTCCAGCGGCCGACCATCGTGACTGAGATATTTCCATTGTTTCTCATCTGTCGTACCAGGATAATTCCGAGATGGTACCTTCAACTTAGGATCTGGTCAACACCTTTCCCCTCCCTTATCCCGGACTGAGCCTTCGATGCCTAAAGGCCATATATAAAATTCAAACTCGAAAAGAACGAACCACATCGGCTCGATTTTACTCATTTTTACTTTGTTAATATAAGTAAGAGCTAAATGTTAATTGAGGACCATAAATATGAAAAGTTTCATTTACTTACGTAATCTTCGTCAAAGATGTCCGCTATTTCTGACGGAATCGTGTGGTTGTCAACTGGGGTATATTCAGATTTAGTAGTTTGTTTATTAACATCAACATTTTGTTTTAGCAGAAGTTTCGTGCAAGTCTCATTGCCTTTCACAGCTGCGAAATATAACGGACTCCTTCCAAACTTATCTTCAATATCTACTTTATCACTGGTAGACAATAAATAGGATAATATATCCTTATCGCCCACATAGGCTGCAACGTGAATGGATGTAATATTTGTTGCACCATGCCCAGAGGCAGCGTTTGCTCCTTCCAAAATACTTCGTTTAACGTCTTTTAGATTCTTATTCTTGACTGCTTTTAGTAAATTTACTTCAGCAGTAGAGTACGTTGGAGATATTGAAGACGTAGAAGGAGATTTTTCCATTTCAGATAGCCTCTCGAGTATTTGAAGCGTTCTCCGTTCATTGGCCATTTTGAATTCTGCTTGCTTCCAAGTTTCGATTTGTTCAGTTGATTGAAGTAGATGACGTTTCTTTTCTCTTTAGTTGAAGTATGTAATTTCCTTCCTCTTTAGTTCAAATTTATCCGCTGCTCAAACTGCAAACAGAGAAGGACAAACATATTAAAATTTATAAAGAATACAACAAAAGAAATTTTGGATAAACAACCAAATTTATTTAAATGATTTCGAAAAACGCAAATATCTCTTAAACGCAATTACAAAACTACTAATATCTAATGATCATATAGTTTATTGCTGGCGGAGCGCCTAATTGGCATCCTATTCTATCATTAATAACTTGCACCATTACGAAGAGAACACGATACAACTTGAGGGAATACTTCAAATATCCCTTACTTGATCAAAAAAATTTACTACTCGCAAAGGCGCCTAGAACTTTGCAGAATTTTTAACATATCCTCTAAACACGAGCTCCTGATATTCCACCGTTTTTGGCTGTTCGTATAAAGACAGATGAAATCAAGCAATTTGAGCTACGTCTTCTTAACTGGACAAAAAGTGTTACACTTTCACCAAAGAAGAAATTGAGTCAAGCTTGGCCGCCTATCTCTGGAAAGAAATCCTGATTACACTTCCGTAATTAGTTAGCACTTCCTTTAAATGATAATTAAAGTTGACAATTTTTATATATATCAGGAAGTAGGAGAGCAGAGTTAGAATGTAAAAATTGAGGTTTTGGGACATCGAATTTGAATTTGGAAAACAAAGGATACAAAGGGCGAATATGGAAATGACGTATTTATTACTAAGAAATAAACATAAACAAGATGTACATGAAAATTAGTGATTATAAATGGAATAATAATCGCACTCCCACCCAAAAAAAAATCGAATTTTCGCAACTGCACTTTCTTCTTCGAGCTCCTGATACTGTGTATATCTCGTAAGTTAACTGTCGACCCACCGATTGGCTCTTGCAATTTTTTGGAAAGATAAAAAGTATCTTCCCTCTACAGGTTGTTCGGAATTTCTCGTTCGTTTCAAAGAAAACAAAATCAATCCCTATTTCTTTTCAATTTGTTTGGAAATTGCACCCACTCTCTCCTCGTAGAAATATTTATGGGACACCATTTTTCTTTCTGGAAAATTTAACCCTTTCATTTCGTATATGTAATTTCGTAATTCCCTTTAGTTCGAACTTTTGTTTAATACTTCCTGAAAGTGGCACATCCGAAAAGTAGTATATTTTTCAGATGAACGTTAGCTTTCCGTTTTATGATAATGTTGGAAACTTTCGTTTTACTAATAAGACTATAGATTTATTCAGGGATTCTGCTCGGCTACCTCAATAGGAGATGGCACTCAGTAGTATCCCCCACCAAAAAATAAATAAATAAACTTCTACGGTTAAGAATTAATACCAATCTTGCCAATCTTTGCTTACTACTCCCAAATTTTGGCTTCACAGACCGAAAATAATGCGAGAATCCCTAATTTTATTATACACAATTGTCACCAGATACCAGCTGTGAGGAAACACCAAATTTAATGCTGTTGGGTCCGCCATAATGATGCGAAGAGACGGAGACAGTTGGCTTCATTTTCTATATCTAGCAGGGCCTCACTATCCGTTCTTCGTGCCCGGAGAAAAGAGTTCTATTTGCGCCCCTAACCTTGCTCCGATGTAGGAACATTTAGGCTACTTTCTTCCATTTGTAGTCATTTTTCAGTTTCGCAAAATTTAGCCCATCACAAAAAGAAAAGCTTTACACTTGTATATTTGTACTATATAAACTATTAGAGACACACTGTTACACAAGTAAACAGACCATTACCAAAGTTCAACAACATTATATATAAAATAGCTAAAATGTCAGCCTTGAAAACAAAGGGAACTTTTCTGTTCCTCGATGGTTTCCAAAGATCGATCAACATCCCTCAGATGTGACGCGTTTAGGTGAGAAACTGCATATTCAGCCCATGAAAGGAAATTTTTATAAAGCATACTGTCAATGTTAATGTAAAGCAAAGATCTCCAACAATAGATGGCAGCATTATCTCAATATTTGTCTAATGTATTTTTATTCTTGCACGAAATTTCAAAGTTGCTACTAGAGTTCTAACTTGCAGGGAAGAAAGTTCATAACCAATTCAAAAGTTTGAGAAAGGCCGATTTTTTTATTTATTTTCGTTTCTGTTCATATTTTAAATCGCTTGATTGTTGTTGTGAATAACAAAAACCTATAACAATGGAGCTCTTTCAACAATAAACAAGAAAGAAAATTAAAAAATGGCATTGATCAAACTATTGAATTGGTTATAAACTTTCCTCTCTGAAAGTTAGAACTCTCTAGGCTTGAATTTTTAGGAGCAGCATTGAAATTTTGAGCAACACAGAGGTATTGACCGAGCTGACGTAGCTCAGCGGTAGAGCGTTGACGTAGCATTCGGGGTATTCTGGATTCGATACCAGCCGCCGACTATCGTGACTGAAGCTTTTCCAGAGATTTTCCTCAGTCATATCATGCAAATGCTTGGATGGCATCTTCAACATAGGCCCTGGTCGACATCTTTCCGAATCCTTTCCCCTTTCCTATCCCGGCTTGAGCTTTAGATACCTATTATTCAAATTCTATTCACAAAAGTAGTTCTGTCATCTTTTGTTGGTGATCGTTGCTTTACATTAACCTTAAAAATTGTCAGGGACATTCGTGGGAAAAGATAGGCAACCATAGCTACCAGGAACTTGGCTAATAAAAAATATCCACACTAAAAAAAAATATTAGTGTTTATTACCACCCCAAAAGGTGTAATAGAACACCTCTACCTCTACACCAATTCCAGTGCTGGGTAACACCAATTCTAGTGATGGTTAAGAACATCCGGGGTGTTCAACACCGTTTCTGTTGTTGACAACACCTCTACCGGTATACAGAAACACCATTAGGAGTGTTAAAGTGCACCGCTAGAAGTGTTACGAAACACATTCTATGGTGTTTATTAACACTCCTAACGGTGTTTCTGAATACCGGTAGAGGTGTTGTCAACAACAGAAACGGTGTTGGACACCCCGGATGGTATTAAACAACACTAGAATTGGAGTTACGCAGCACTGGAATTGGTGTAGAGGTAGAGGTGTTCTATTACACCTTCTGGGGTGGCAGTAAACACCAATAATTTTTTTGAGTGCACCTTTCAGTTTTCAGAAATACTAGGAGCAAGAGGAACAAGAGAAGCTTGATCGAGATTTGAACACAGGATGAGCAGGTGTTGATAGATGTCCAAACATATTACCGACTGGATTAAATTGCCACTTTTTCCTTTAAAAAATCGTTTATTTTGCTATTATTACCTTTATTTTCTGTTTATCTGACATATCCTAAGTTAAATAACGCACTCAACCACACATGCCCGGATTTGAACCCACGAACTCGGAGTCACCACTGAAGAAACTACATGAAAACAGTCTAAAAGATCAGATATACGTTACCGAAACCCTGTTGTTCCAACAACTTGATGTGTTTGTCAATTTGGCATCGGAATCCGCATTCACTAACATGCAAGAGTATTTCCAATTTCCAATAAAATGAGTGATTTAAAAAAAAAGGAGGCAGCAACTACTTGATCAAAACTGCAAGTTTCATTACGATAAGGAACTGTTTTCTCTTTCTGCGCATGTGCGAAAGTCGCGCTGGAACGGGAAAATGAGAACCTACGACTACTTCGAAGAAATCTCTAGCTTCTTGACAGACACCTTTCAGCTACAATAGGATTACAGGGAGTAATCTATCTGAAACATTATTAATTATATCAAACAACGTTCGTTTTGTACAGTGCATACAATAGGGATACATTTTCATTCAGAGGAATCATATGCACGAAAGTGAACGACCTGTGTAACAGCTTATAAACTATAGCGATGTTTGGAAATTCAGCAAAGAAAGAGAGTTTGTTAGATGACCGAACATTGTCAACTACTCTTACCCTCAGATTGGTTTAGTTATTTATTGCCTTCAACAGAGACATAACCTCCAGTTATAGACACATAAAAAAACCTATCCCCTCTGCGATACGCACGAGCCGTGAACGATTCATGGGGGATGTGGAGGTAGCACTCTACATTTTCTTGACCTACAGTACGAAGTGAGGTGGGATGGTCAGTCCCACGCTCGACCGCCTTTACCTTCCCAAGGTGCCCAGAAGTACCAAGGACATTCTGGTACTCAATTTGGTAGTAGGCTGAGTGCACCTCAGAGCGCCAGGCATGGAAATACTGAGAGAAAAGTCTCCATTGTCCTGGTCGGTCTATATCTTGTTCCTCACATTTAATTTCTCGACACAGGCGATCTGAAGGCGACTACACAGTGAAAAGAAATAGCTGTGTTAATTCAACAGCGTGACTATTACTTTTTATGTTAAATCAACACAACACGGTTTTGATTTTGTTACTTGGAGAAACAAAGTAACGGCTGCAGCAAGATTTGAACATGATACTCAGTAGTGAAGCGTCGCACCGAATTGACTAAATGGACAGACATAATAAATACTAGATTCAAATTATATCTATTGAACAACATTTCAACTAATCGACTACACCATATTCATACAGATGATCAAATATATGTTGGTGCATCCCCAAAGCAAATAAAGTTACTCGCATAACGTGGTTTAATCACTTTCTATTTGTCTATTAGGGACCAGAAATTCCCATTCATTGAGAATGTTCCATTTCTATAAAAGTAAGCGATTAAGATGGCGACAGCCAAACACTTGACCATCATTACGGCTTTCTTTTCGTAACATGTCAAATGCTGCACTTCCTTTCGTAAAAATGGAACATATTCTCAATCGATGGGAATTCTGAATCCTAACTAACAAATCGAAAAGTGATTCAATCATGGCATAAGTCCTGAGAGTAACTTTGTTTGTGTTTAGGGTTCATCAACACATTTGTGGTCCTCTGAACGGTTTGAATCTAGTGTTTGTTTCTATCTGGGAGGGGGGGGATTCACTGCAGGCGATTAAACACTGGACTTTTAAATCAGCAACCCATGTTCAAATCTTGATGCAACCGTAACTATTTTTTCCCAGTACCGAAATCAACACCGTGCGTTGTGTTGATTTGACCCAAAAAGTGGTAGTCACGCTGGCACACCGATTTGTGTTGAATTAACACAGCTATTTTTTTATGTGTATGAAGTTTCTTCTTTTTATAGCTTTCCTATGAAGATATTTTAAAAACTATCCTTACATTTGCAATGCTAGTGGACGTAACTCTTACAAAGTTTCGTACAATCATTTATAATTATTCTGATATCACAATGGCGCTGAAGTTGCCGACAGGGTAGACGTGCGGTCTAAGGCGTTAGGGCAACGACTCGAAGGTCCTGGCTTGGAATCCCGGAAGAGCCACAGATGTTTCTGGATTTTAATTGGGTGTAAGATGTCGAAGTCAAAAGTTACTAGACTGGCCCATATAAAATAAAGTATAAAGTTTAAAGACGCTGACGTTTCTTTTAAGTCTCTCTCAAATAGTGGCCTGATCAAAAATGTATTTCACAAAATAAAAAATAAAAAAATCTGTGAAATTCGATTACACACAAGCGATTGTCTTCTCATAGATGTCTCATAAACGTTGTAGAAAGTACACATGCATGCAGTAAATTTTGATATGGTGGTGGAAGATTTTGCTCGGAAGAATGTAGTAGTAGAGGACACACTATTTGTTGATTTGACGTGGCAACACCGCACAGGTCAATGAAGAAATATGGCAACATGGCAGGTCATTTTTTTTAATATTTTTTTTTACTATGCATATTGAATTGAACCTGTTAGAAAGGACTTGGCACGATGAGCTGATAGTGTTAGGAGAGTTACATAATGGGAAGGCCGAACTTATGACATTTATTTTGATGGGATACTATACATATTGGGAAGGCGGAACTTGTTGTACAGAAAACAACAAAAAGTGTGTCCGACGCAAAGGACCTGTTCACGATGAACTGATAGTATTAGGAGGTTAACAC
>JAGDQP010074050.1:0-10314 GCA_022664845.1 Lepisma saccharinum | reverse complement strand
TAATTGTTGGAATAACAAGAGCCGTTAATACCTTTCAGGTCTTTAACGTGTACATACGGTGGGTATCATATGCCTAGGCAAAACGTATCCCAAACGGAAAACAGCATTATAGCTAATTGTTAACATAACAAAATTCGTTAATACTTTTCAGGTCTTAAACATATACACAGGAGGGTATCATATGCGTAGGCAAAATGTTCCCCCCAAGGATAAAAGAATTATAGCTTATTCTTAAGATGTCAAAAGCGGTCAATACTATTCAGGACTTAAACATGTACACAGAGGGGTATCATATGCCTAGGCAAAATGTACCCCCAAGAAAAAAATATTATAGCATATTCTTAAGATTTCAAAAGAGGTCAATACTTTTCAGGACTTCAACATGTACACAGGGGTATCATATGCCTAAGCAAAACGTACCCCCCATGAAAAATAGCATTATAGCTAATTGTTGCCATAACAAAAGCCATTAATAATTTTCAGGTCTTAAACATATACACAGCTGTATTATATGGCTAGGAAAAACGTACCCCCACCAAAAACAACATTATAGCTAATTGTTGGCATAAGAAAAGCCGTTAATACTTGTCAGGTCTTGCGTTTAAACAAACATTTGTCTAAATCAAATAAAACTTTGTTTGAACCCTATTTGAACAATTCTTTTTGTTAACCACAACCAAGGATTTTTCTGGAAAACTAACAACACCGAATGGCTTTAACGAACTGCTCATTTACGCCGATAAAAGCTTGCCATTTCAGAGGAATATCCAATGTGCAAGAGAAATCGGTCGTTGCGGAAACAGTTGAATGGTAGAACACCGCTGGCATGCAACATGCAACTGGAGGTCCCGACATCGATTCCTGGTCGCTGTAATGAAGTACCTTTCTTTCTACCCTTTTATTAACCTATAATTAGGTTCACGAAATCTGTAGGGGAAGGGGGAGCAAAACGAATTATGAAATTTCCAACCTTTTAATAAGGGATGGAAGTATAACTCCTTTGTAGATTGTGACGTCACTAGTAAAGAAACAAAAGGTCATCGAGATTGAACGAATGTGTGTCGTACAATAAAGAAAAGAAAATAAGCGATTCAGAAAATTTTTCAATGTGTAGGTTTTTCAATATCTTTCCCTAGTATTTACTTTTTTTTTCACATCTTCAACAAATAATGTGTAACTTAGCTTTGGTTTTATACTTCAAATTAATTGCAGCTATGGCGTACATGTAAAATAGACAGTCTTCTTTCTAGGTGGTATCTTGGGTAAAGTGAATAATTCTTCCGGGGCAAAGCGAATAATGATGTTCTTATGTTGTAAAATTCCTTTGCTTTTACGTTACTACTAAATATGTACTGTATTTATATATATTCTAGCTTAATAATAATTTTGAAGTCGTTCTTAGTTTGAATTTGAGGGTATGATTTATCTTTTGTGTTTTTGTGTTTAACCCAGAATCTCTGTGAGTACTTTTCTGTTTATTCATTTTGCCCCACTGCTGTGATCCGCGAATAAACTGTACTATTTAAGAATGTTAATATTATTATTTGTATATAGATTTTGTTCGTCATTCTTGTACTGCCAATTCGAAGTTGAATTGTAACGGAATTACGTTTACTTTATTGTACGTAATTTTAGTAGCTGTTTAAAGCTGTTAAAGTTGAGTGATCCGCTTTGCCCCCCTCCCTCCCACTATGGAAATATTAGGTGAATGCTTAATACACCAGACACAAGCAGGGTTTCCCTAAGTCAGCACTTCAGACAATATCCGAAATGGTACCTATCAACTTGGCGAAGACAGACTCCTCGCCACATCCTTTCCGCTACTCTATGTCCGACTGAGCCAAAGATGTCTAAAGACCGTAAACAGCAATTAAAATTCAACAAATGGCCGGCCAGTAGCAAATGTTAACTATTGCAGTTACGAAATTTACTTTGTGATAATTCTTAATCTACAAAATTTTGCAACCATTGAAATTGAACGAGCGTGAAAACAGTCATTTTGTATCATCTCATAATAATCGATAAAATAAAGCATGCTAATGACAAACTCTAAGAAATTGACTTTTTTGTAGTACTGTCAGTGTGCAACAAACGACTCGACAATTCACCTTTTTCTCTTTACGCTTTTCAATATGCAATTTCTATATCCTATTTTCACTAGTCGAATGCTCGGGAAAAAGTGGGAGGAAACTGCTCCCGCTCGCCCCCCCCCCCATAATCGTCGCCCATGGACCATGAGAAACTGCCGAAACACGTATTTCGTTGTTTTGAGAAAATAACTTTTGCAGATAAAGAGATACAACCTCTGATCCTCTGAGGATTGAGATTAGGTGGAAGCAACTCAAAAATATAAAATTGCAAGAGGGTTGAGTAATACAATGTGTGAAAGATATTGCTAACTAGCTAACGAAAACTGTGATTTATGGAACTCTCAAGTTCATCTCCCCAGTAACAAAAGTTGGGCATTGGATTCTGTCCTTGTTGAGATCAAGCTAGCATTCTTCACGAACACCTTTCTCTCGAAAATTATTACAATTATTGTTCACCCAACACAGTATCAGTCTTCCTAACAGCCTCTTTCCCTCTGGCGTCCCAACTACAGTGGAATATAATTCATCTTATTTGTCCTGACTTCATTCATCTTACAACATCGGTTGAATCATACAGTCTGTGGAGTTCATTATACAATCTATGATCTCTTTCTTAATTGTCATGTTTATATTCACTTAATCTTCATGTTTCGACATGTATTTTGTTTTCTCTACTTTAACATGTGGACCTTCGCATAGCAAGCTTCTATCGGCGTAAATGAGCAGTTCGTTAAAGCCATTCGGTGTTGTTAGTTTTCCAGAAAAATCCTTGGTTGTGGTTAACAAGGAAAATTGTTCAAATAGGGTTCAAGCAAAGTTTTATTTGATTTAGACAAATGTTTTGTTTAAACGCAAAACCTGAAAAGAATTAACAGCTTTTCTTATGCCAACAAATGTTGTTTTCGGTGGGGGTACGTTTTTCCTAAGCATATGATACCCTCTTGTGTACATGTTCAAGTCCTGAATACTATTGGCCGCTTTTGAAATCTTAAGAATAAGTTATAATCTTTTTTTCCTTGAGGGTACATTTTGCCTAGGCATATGATACCCTCCTGTGTTTATGTTTAAGACTTGAAAAGTATTAACGACTTTTGTTATGCCAACAATTAGCTATAATGCTGTTTTCCGTGGGGGTACATTTTGCCTAGGCATATGATACGCCCATGTGTACATGTTTAAGTCCTGAATAGTATTGATCGCTTTTGAAATCTTAAGAATAGGCTATAATCCTTTTTTCCTTGGGGGGTACATTTTGCCTAGGCATATGATACTCCCTGTGTACATGTTTAAGTCCTCAATAGTATTGACCGCTTTTGAAATCTTAAGAATAAATTATAATCCCTTTTTCCTTGGGGGTACATTTTGCCTAGGCATATGATACCCCCTTGCGTTTATGTTTAAGACCTGAAAAGTATTAACGACTTTTGTTATGCCATCAATTAGCTATAATGCTGCTTTCCGTGGGGGGGGGGTACGTTTTGCCTAGGCATATGATACCCCCTGTGCGCATGTTTAAGTCCTAAATACTATTGACCGCTTTTGAAATCTTAAGAATAAGTTATAATCCTTTTTTCCGTATGGGATACGTTTTGCCTAGGCATATGATACCCCCGTGTGTACATGTTTAAGTCCTGAATAGTATTGACGGCTTTTGAAATCTTAAGAATAAGTTTAATGCTGTTTTCCGTGGGGGGTACATTTTGCCTAGGCATATGATACCTCCCTGTGTACATGTTTAAGTCCTGAATAGTATTGATCGCTTTTGAGATCTTAAGAATAAGTTATAATCCTTTTTTCTTGGGGGTACATTTTTCCTAGGCATATGATTCCCCCCCTGTGTATAAGACTTGAAAATTATTAACGACTTTTGTTATGCCAACAATTAGCTATAATACTGTTTTCCGTGGGGGGTACGTTTTGCCTAGGCATATGATACCCCCCTATGTGTCTGTTAACAGGCAATAATTACCCCCTTTTCCATCATGACAATGTTTTTTTGTAAAGGGTACATCCTGCCTAGGCAAATTGTACCCTGCTTAGCTTTACTTCTTGATCAGGCAAGAATTACCCCCATCAAAAATGCCGACATTTTTAGGGGGTAAGATTTGCCTAGGCATTTTCTACCGGGGGTATTTCTTGCCTGTTACACCTGCTTCACTGATTTTTCTTCAACGTGTCAATGCAGTGGCGCGTGCAGCAGTTTCTTGCGATCTTCGTATGGGAAAATCGCACAAACGAAACTGCATCTTAAGACATCGTAGACGACGATGGACAAACAGATGTACTTTATATTGCGTTTTTCACAACTTATCAACTTAGAGACGGAAACAAGCAGATAAAATTGATGAGACATGCCCAATGATAAATATCGATGTATAGACTCGAAGATGCTTTGTTATCATCGATCACCAAGGGTCCATAGACAGACACATGTACGTGGGCTTGAGGTACACAGCTAGAAAATCGCACATTCCAGATCACATGAAGTTGAATGTCAAAACATGACATGAACCTAATAGACAAAGTGTTGACATGGTACCTCTATATATAATACATAAGGAAGAACTTCCTTCGCGACCGCGTGTTTAGGTCCACACGACACTAGAACATACAAACAACTAAAAAACCATAGTTGTTATGAAGAACATAAGTAAACAATAAAACAATCCCGATATTTGAATGATGCTCTAAAAAACATAAGAAAAACGAAATAACGCAAAGTACAATGTGCAAGAACATTAATTTAATATGCCTACACGGCACTCACTTTGCCTTACGTGAAAAAGAAAAGTAAATATTTACTCTTTATATTACGCTTCACTCTGGGTTAAGTAAAAAAATAGACCAACAAAAAATAACAATCAATCCAGTGAATTGTTTAACGTTCACTGTCAATGTGCAGTCCAGGAGGGTATTTTAAGTTCATTGTTCAAAATATAGCTCACTGGAAATAAATAAATAACTTTAAAACACTCGTATTTTGATGGTAACTAATCAGTCCATGAACAAGACTTTACAGATCGTAGCACTTTATAACCTGACTGTCATTGGCTTACAAAGCGCAAATGAAAAAAATGTATACAAACAAACATATTTCCATGGTATTTAGCTAAAGAAACAAAGACATTGAATTGAAAGAGTACTTTTGATGAAATTCATCAAAGGCTGCAAAAAAGACATGAAATTCTAGTTATTCTCCATATTTTTTCAATCAAGATTATTATTTTTTTTTTTCAAATATGTGTGTATAGAAACTAGCTTGCTTGAAGTTGACCTACCTTGTAAAGTAGACCTATTTTTGCTAGAATAGCTCTACTTTAGCCTATATCTTTTGTGTTAGAATAGATAAAATCTCACTTCGCTAAAGAGGCTACCTGTAAACAGAACTGAAGGCTAGAATCAAAACAAACTGTTAACTTGAAAAAAAAAAGAACGATGATCAAATATTTAACAACAAATCCTTTCCATCAAATTCTGCTGGTGTCTATTATTAATCCAATTTTCTCGGGATTACTGCCAGAATAGGTTTTGCTGGATAGCTAAGCTTTCATTACCATACAGCGGTAACATCGTAGGTGAGGTAAGGTGAGGTGAGGTTATGTATCTTTACAGTATTTTTAAATAAACGAAAGTGTATAGACACATAACCGTACCTAACCTTTTAACCTCCACGGTCACTAATTGAGGCACTTGGTTAAACTCGACTTCTACCCATATGCGGCTACAGTCTGTTTTATTACATCAATTCAGTAGTGCTTTCAATGGAAGAACCGGAATCACCATCTAGTTCCAGTTAATCGATTCAAAAAATGAATCACTGAAACTGGATTCCGGTTCCTCAGGAAACTGAACTTAATATAATGGAGCAGCTCCAGAAACCTTGACACAATATATATGATATATCGATGTGTTGTATGAATCTTCAAGCATTTACTATCATTAAAATCTAATGATCATTAGTGCTAAAATGTAAAACAACACTAATGTTACTGAAGAACATGAAGAACTAGCTGTACGTACATCAAGCTACTGCGAAACATTTATTCGACTGCCACATCTGTCATTAGGCTACATCAAGAAAGCGAAAAATTTAAAGTTGGAAAAGAGGTAAGGCAATGAAATTCAATTTCTCCAAAACTGTTTTCTGCGGTCCTGGAGAGAATGTTCCAAAATTTAAACTGGGATGAAGTTGGAATTAAAATTAATGGCGAATATCTTCATCACCTACGGTACGCTGATGATATAGTATTGTTTGCTTCAAATGCGGAAGAACTACAAACAAGAATGGAAGAACTGAATAATAAGAGTTCGAAAATAGGTCTTAAAATGAATTTAAGTAAAACAAAAGTCATAAAGAATCAACATGCTGCAAAAAGGGAAATAAAGATTAGCGGAGAGACAATAGGCATAATTGATGAGAATGTTTACCTAGGCCAGCTCAAAACATCGAATACCAGGTTGACTGATGAAATAAATGGAAGATGTAAAATGACGTGGAGTTCGTTTGGATGACTACACTTTATTTTCAAAAGCAAACTACCAATGTGTCTGAAGCATAAAGTTTATAACCAATGTGTCTTACCTGTGATCATGTACGGCTGCGAAACTTGGACATTGAATGCGCAAACGACTCAAAGATTGAGAGTCACACAAAGAGTCATGCTGAGATGATTGCTAGGAATAACCAGGAGGTACACGAAGACAAATGAATGAATTCGCGCACAAACAAAGGTAGAGGATGTAATCAAGACTGCGAAGAAGAAGAAGTGGAAATGGGTCGGTCATATAGCTAGACTAACAGACAGAAGGTGGACAGGAAATGTACTACATTGATTCCTAGAGAAAAGAAACGACCGAGACGACGTCCAAATGCAAAATGGGTATATGAAATCAAGCGTTTTTAGGAACTACATGGATGAGGATAGCAGCAGACCGAGATATGTGGAAAGAAAAGGTGAGGCCTTCATCCAGCAGTGGATAGAAAACGGCTGAATATGATGATGATGAGAGAGAGATATATTACATTTACTATAACTTCGCACGCAACATATTTTGTACATTTTGCTACTAACATCTTCGTAAATGATAAACGTAAGTAAAAATATATTATCAGAAACTATAAAGTATGAATATACTCCACTACTCGTACTCCATTTTTAAGAACTAATAGAACAATAAATTTTCTCTGGTCTTTCCTGTATAACGTTATATTTATATGGAATACTCGATCCATTAAGAAATAACTACCTACCTAGTTTTCTATCATTCATATGCGGTAAGGATCTTTTCTACTGGACAATTAAAATAACAATTTCAGTAAATTTCAACTAGTTGCTTACCTCAAGTGAATATAATGTTAGTAGTGTTAGGTTCCCTGTTTTGGTATTTAAATGCGACTCGCTTAAGTTTTTTTTTATTATTATTATTTGCTACATATTACAAGCAATAATAAATTAGTATCTTTCCAGAACCCAGACCATGTGATACTGTTTTCTGTTAAAGAAAAGGAAGTTCCAACCCTTGCTCGTTCACGCACCGCCTACTCTACGTCAGTTGGATGGCCTACGTTGTAGGCTTAGAGATAAATCGTGTATAATAAAGCCATGTAAACATTAAATAGGCGGCCATAGTACATGGAATCGACTATTTAAATCACTTTGGTGTGAACAATGTGAAACATAGGAAGTGATCTTAGTAAAGTGAAAAAAAAACATTGATAAGATAAAATTAATTGTATGGGCGGTAACAGCAGAAAAAACCATTGAGTTTTATAATTCACTGTTGAATGTTGTTCCTATGATCATGGTGGTTATTCTCACATTGTCTCGGCTAGCACATACAATGTACTTCACTTTATGTTAGCCACTGTAAGTAAAGACTGCAGCTATCTTCCTGAAGTGAGGAGACTCCAGTAGCACACAAATGTTGAAAATGCAACGTTACACATTAGGACAAATACAACGATACAAAAACGTTTCCAAAATACTCCCCTTCTTGACGTTTAAAACTGTATTGATTCTAAACGTCGAATAAACCTATGAACAGGCGAACATTTTGGTACACATACAAAGTTAAAATTACGTAGCGGGACTAATGTTGAATCCACCGTTTCTCAACGTTTGTGTGCTACTGGGAAGCAAGTTTCTTTTGATGGCTCCAAGTAATGTTTTACATTTTATTTTCCCTTTCGCTGTTTTATGATATGCTCAATAATGTGTACGATACTGCGAACTGTTTTGTGTTTGTGTTGTCCTTATTCTCATTTTTTTTTTTTTTTTAAGTTTAATGCATTAATATTTTTTCCACACTTGAGGCGCTAGGCCATCGGCTCGAAGATCCCGGGTTCGAGTCCCGGCAGGGGCATGGGTGTGGATTTTAACAGCTAAAGGTGAATCGTGACGAACCGAAGTCCAAAGTTACTAGACTGGCCCATATACCGGTAAAAATAAATTTTACCAAAGTTTGAGGCAGAACACTTAATTGTCCAGTATGGGTTAAATCGCCCTTGCGAAACCAGGAATTACAGACTGCTGCGCGGAGCATTTGATGTGAGTCTTGTTGGTGCTCACATGCACAGGGAAACAAATTATATAGACTTTCAGGTTGGTGGTTTAAGGAAGATCCAAAATATTTGATGCAATAATCATCATGTCATTTCTCGACGATAGCGCTATGATAGGGAGATATGATGAAATTGGCCAGTGACCCTAAGTTGTAACTACAACTGCTTAGTGATACGCATAGCTGCCAGAAAGAAATTTCAGTATTGTTAAATTTTATTTCATCGAGCCAATCATTTATCATCTTCCGTGCTACTCTTAGCACCAGATTTCATGCTGAGAAAAGAGAACAAAAATTAGTTGTCTAGAAAGAGAGAAATTATGTTATTACGTATACGAATGATCTTCTTTCACTCTGGTAGAAATTAAAGTCACAAAGAAAGTTGAGATAACCTGCAATGGGTAACCCGATGTCATACTTTTTTGTGAAATATTCAAAAGAAAACAGATTTAATTCAATTATTTTTGATAAAGCTACGTAAAATGGATTTGAATGTTTCAAACATGTGTTTTCAAGCGTACCGTCATCAGGGGTGAAGTTGATCATTACTAAATGCTGTGGTTTTGCACTCCAACTTCTTCGTCGTACATTAAATAATGCTAGTAACTTACAAGCAAACCGTCAATGAGATCATATGAAAACCTACCCTGAAATTTCACTAGAACATTCTGCGTTCTATAGAAAGGTAATATACAGAAAATTAACTTCACATATTAGTTGCAAGATTCCTTGACAGGGGCTGGAATATTGGTTTAAGGACTAGGTCGACAAAGTCTCGATAATGTGTCCGATAATTATTCTGCCAGACAAAGTTATCCTGGGAATAAAACCTCCCGATAACATTTATACGTCCTACAATACATATTTATCTTCCCAGATACTATCGGGAACATACTAACTTGGAAGTCCGGCAACACAGGGATTTCGTGCTGTAGAACTCTGTCGGAGCGTCTGTGTACCAAAGAACGCGAACAAAATAGTAGCGAATACCAAAGAAAACACTAATACTCCTTGAACAAAATGAGTAACGATGGTCGCTCTGATGGTGTCTCTGTTATCTATGTAATAGTGAAGTGAAAAGAATTGCTGAATAATGGAGTAAAGTTCCAAGTAAAGTAAAGCCACGATAAATTTATAAGATTTTTAAACTTTTTTTTTTTTTTTTTTTACATTTTCTTGTTTTCAAATTTTCTTGGTTAGGTTAGGGTTTGCCCCAGATACGGAATAAGAACCGAATAATGTAATGACTATCGCGTTGGACATGAATAAATAATATTCCTTTCTATCCTATGAAACAAGGTCGGAAAATTAGTCTGTTGGCTTGTACACGTGGCATAGTTTCGTATTTTGAGTGAGTTCATACTAATTTTCTTCAATAAGGTGATGTTACATTTTAATTCCACACATTCGTTTGTTGGCTTGGGCAATAGTTCCGCAGACGAAAGTCAACGATGTTTCATATAAAATGGAATATCAATTTTAAGAACGGAATCACACTTCACGGAACTTGAACATTCCCTCGATATTACTTTAGCCTATGTCGGGCGTGATATTTCCGAACTAAATAGGTCACAGATTCATGAATCGGAATAATGTTTATTTCTATATCACTATTAACGTTTTGCTACAAAAACACGAACAGTATATCGAGTGAGCGATAGCG
>JAGDQP010074049.1:0-10315 GCA_022664845.1 Lepisma saccharinum | reverse complement strand
TGTTCGTCTGACATTAAACTACAAACACACACAAGTTTAGTCCGCCAGACACTAGCATCTTTGTTTTATCGTTAAGTGATCATGTCGAAGTTTGTGCCTGAAAAAGAACATTTGCTGCACGCATTGCTCATCTTATTTAATCAAAAGAAAAAGGCTGTTGAAAGTCATCGTGTGCTGGTAGAAACATATGGTGAACACGCTCCATCGATTAGAACATGTGAGACATGGTTTCGACAATTTAAAAGTGGTGATTTCAATGTGAAAGACAGTGCGCGCACTGGTAGACCACAAAAGTGCGAAAACAAGCGATTGCAGGTGTTATTGGAGGATGAACTAACTCAAACTCAACATCAATTGGCAAAATCATTAAGTGTGTCACAAGAAACAATCAGCAGACGTTTACGAGCAATGGGGAAGATCAATAAACTGGGTAAATGGGTCCCACACGATTTGAATGAACGTCAAATGGAAAATCGCAAAGTCACTTGTGAAATGCTGCTTCAACGCCACGAAGGAAAATCTTTTTTGTATCGAATTGTGACGGGTGACGAAAAATGGATTTATTTTGAAAACCCGAAACGGAAAAATCGTGGCTTTCACCTGGCGAAGCCGGTCCTTCAACATCAAGGCCAAATCGCTTCGGCAAGAAGACCATGTTTTGTGTCTGGTGGGACCAGAGCGGTATTGTGTATTATAAACTCTTGAAGCCCGGCGAAACCGTTAATGCACAACACTATCGCCAACAAATGATTAATTTAAACCACGCATTGATCGAAGACATGGCAAAGTGATTGTGTTACACGACAATGCGCCGTCTCACACAGCAAAACCAGTGAAAGACACCTTGAAATCGCTTGGATGGGACATCCTTCCATACCCACCGTACTCCCCAGACCTGGCGCCATCTGACTATCACCTTTTCGCATCAATGGGGCACGAGCTAGCAGAGCAGCACGTCAGCAATTTCGAAGACGTTGGAAAATGGCTCGATGAATGGTTTGCCGCAAAAGACAAGCAGTTTTTCTGGCATGGTATGCATCAATTACCTGAAAGATGGACGAAATGTGTAGAAGCCGATGGCCAATATTTTGAATAAAACAAAATTATTTTCCCTTGAACATTACGTGTTTTCTTTACCAAAAATAAAACGGAAAAAAATATGCATACACCTGGTATATCCTGTTGAAATCCGTGCTTATGTTTTATCCCCCTGACTAAAACGTTTAATTCGCACACTGCTTCTGGGTGAGACCCGGTTCCTATGAAAGGGCTTCAAAAGTCGTGTGCAATTTGTAAATTTTAGGTGATGATGATTTCTTATAGTTTCTCCACTAGTGGGGACAATAGTCTGAAACCTCAGAGAAAGATATCTCCGAAACTCCTTGTTCTGAAATTACTCGTCTTGGCGCAGAGTATTAATGGAAGAGAGTTCGCTTGCCATACGCTAGGTTCGTGGTTCGAGTCTGTAAATTTCCTTTTTCCTTTTCCTCTAGTAAATGTTGTGTTACAGTATGCTTTATGCCACTGCTGTGCAGGTTTTTGCTCTTTAATTCGTATTCTTCATTTTTGCTTCATTTATTTAAATTAAGTGCATTGCACTTCATTAATAATAATAAGTTTTATTATTATTATCTCTGTAAATGTTATATAACTGTTTATTTGTTTTTTCATACTGTTTGTTTTTATGTAAAGATACTACACAAAATCTGCTAAAGATATAGATTAGCTTATTTTTTAAATAAATGAAGCGAAAAAGAAGAATAAGAAGGAGAAAAAAGCTACATAACACTAACATTCATTTACATGTAGAAAGCATACATTAAAACATAGAATTTGCACATTACTATAGAAAAAGTAAAAAGCAAATATTGACTTGAGTAAGTTTCGAACCGTGTATCTTTGCTCTGGAAGCGAACGCTTTTCCTTTTCTCTACGATTCCAGTACTCAATGAATCACCGTGAACTCTGATTCCAGCGTGAAGCTAAGAAATTTCTATCAAGAAATGCAAGATAGAGCCAGATCAAAACTTCAATTTGCAAGTATCTGATTGAAGTAAAATTTCATATCTGGGAATTCCAAAATATGCTACAATCGTTTCGGAAGTTGAAATGATTGAATTACGAAGATCAATATTTTGCCTTCAATTAAATTATAAACGGTGTGGCCAGTGTTTCTTTCAGAAGATTTTGCTCGGGGACGGGAGCTAAACCAAGTCTTACGAAAATTATAAATAATGCATATTGAGTCCCATGTGCTAAAAATATAAAATAATAATAATTTTACTTAAGAATGTGTCGTATTCTTTTAGTTAACCTCAAACTAACATCAACAGTATTTATAGAAAGTGCTATTATATTCGTATTTCAGAATACGCATGTGTAATATAAGTGTTGAAACTAATTCTTTCGGGGGCTTTTGAAAACCCGAGGAGGCAAAGCTCTAGCGAAAACATGCCTGGAAGGAACATTGCCTATTTTTAAAAGTGCCAAATTTTAGTGCAATTTAATGTATGGGAACTCCAATCGATATTTAAATAAAAAGAAATAATTCCCGAAATTAAGACGGGAGCAACACGATGCATTTTAATTTTAAAATCCCATTTGATTTTCTTTAAATTTCGTATCTCAGGGTTCCTATGGTCGCTGAGTATGATTCTGAACTGAAAAATTACGTATGGGAAGTCCCTCACAGCGGAAACATGAGAAAACAAATTTTAAAATATTTGATTTCATGAAATTTCATATATTAAAATTTCAAAGGTTCCTGAGTTCGACTATGAAAAAATCTTGAATGACATTATCCAACACGGCTATAGGCCAAAATGTCATTATATGAAAAATCGTTAGGATTCTTATCTAGAGTCTCTGAAGAGCGCTTAGATTTGTTATGAATTTTTTAAAAGTGAATTCTGAAAACCAAGATGACCATAACCCGAGAAAGTTTCATAAAAAAAGGTGCGCCAGATGTTACCCAAGACTTTTGAAATAAAATAAATTTAAAGAATCAAGTAAACTTGCTTTTCAAAATCATACAAAACTTCCAGAAAATTATTCAGTTATCAAAGTTCTAGACAATCTTAATTCGATTTCTAAAATGTAAAGTGGCTCTGATATGGTGCAAAATTCTACAGGCGTAATCCCAAATTCATAACTCACTTTGTATAAACATCGTTAATACCATGTAAAAGGTGAATACGAAGTTTCTTTAGAGTCACGTGTTTTATTATAGCTAAATTCAAAGCTATAGAGTTAGAGCAGGCCGCGTAGCCGAGCGGTCTGAGGCGGTATAACATCGGCTCGAAGGTGCCGGGTTCGAGTTCCGGCATGGGTGTGGATTTTAAAGCTAAAGGCGAATCGTGACGGGCCGCAGTCCAACGTTACTAAAGTTTATCAAAGTTTTTTTATCAGAGCAACCTAGACCTTAGGTGTTATAAAATTAGCTGTTTTTTTTAGTATAGTGAAGTTTAATGTTCGATTTATAGGGCGAATGGTTGGGCTTTCCCCCTCTCTGGAAATATCATCCTTAGCTCAGCGTTTCGAAATCTGCCCCTAGTCAAAGGCGCCAAATATGGCATTCTAATGTGTTTGAAATATTCTTTCCTCTCTATATAAATTGCATAAATCGATCACTGGACTGCAGTTTTAAAAAGAAAGTATACTTTAAAATTCTTTCTCACACTCACATACACACACTCCGACTGCTTCTCGTGGGGTTCCGGGTTCGATTCCCGGCTCTGCCAAGGGATTTTTTCAAAGCAAGAGGGTCTGGAACGGTGCCCAGCATCGTGATGCAATTGATGAGTGCCCTGAATGAAAGACAGTGGCGATCACAGTTGGCTACAAGCTGGCCTGTACGTGAATACAACTCACATTATATTACTAGAACTCACCTTAGGGCTTTATCACTATAGAAAAATCTGAATCATATTGATGGAAAATTTGAATTTAAGTAAGAAAGATCTAGCTGGACTTCCTTTTAGATCTAACATAATAAACTACATACAAGTATTAAATCAAGTTTTATAGAACGCGAAAATGATATGAAATTCCATTATGAAAAAGCTCTCCACTCGGTTTCTATGACTCCAATACTTAAACTATTTGAACATTGAAATGTTGAAATTGTATGTAATAAATTACTACGAATCATAACGTTGAGCTGGCTGAAAGGTTAAAGCGCTTACTTTTTATACCTTCGGTCACGGGTTCAAACTCCAAAGGGGGATCCATTCAATGCAGTGCTTACGAGCCTACTTTACTAAAATACTGTAGGTCTTGTTCGAACATCGCCAGCTCATTTATTGTTCACTCTTCATGAAACATTTACTTGACTGGCACTATCGCTACTGTTATTAGTGAAAATTTTTAAACTGGAAAAGATTAAGGCAAGGAGATTGACTTTCTCCAAACCTAATTTCAGAAGTTCTGGAAGGAGTTTGTTCAAAATTAAACTGAAATGAAGCTGGAATAAAAATCACTTGTGAATATGTTAATCACCAGCCGTTCGCTGGTAGCATCATGCTGTTTCTGCACTTCAAGTGCAGAAGGGCTAAAAAGCAGAATGGAAATGATGACTAATGAGAGTTTGAAAATAAGACTTAGAATGAATCTAAGTTAAACAAAACTAATGTACTACCATTATGGTGAAAAGAAGGAAATAATGATTAACGGAGAGACAATATTCATACTTGATGAGTATGCTTACCTAGACCAGCTCAAAACTTCGAATGCCAAGATGCTGGATGAAATAAATAGAAGATGTAAAATGGCATGGAGTTAATTTGCAAGACTTTATCCAATTTTCAAAAGTAAACTAGTGATATGTCTCATCCATCCAATTTATAATGATTTTGTCTAGATGTAATAATGTGAAAGGTAGATAGTGAATACACAAACGAACCAACTATTAAGAGTTACGTAAAGAGTAATATCGGAAAGCATGATAGGAATAACTAAGAAGAATAAGAAAACAAATGATTTGATCTAGGATATAATCAAAACTCTGAAGAAAATGAAGTGGATATACTCACATATTACAATTGACAACCCTCTTCTTTTATCCTTTTCTGCCCTCCATGTCGGCCAGAGTCTTTGATACCTAATGATCATATATAAAATGTAATAGTCTTCAGAATCAACGGATATTGGTAAGGTTATAGTATTATTCAACTGTTATGTATTCGCGAATTCTTATTAATAACTAGTAGAAAGATGATTTTAATTGCCTTCACCTATATTAAAAGCAATATAATTTTGCAATCGTGCATTTGGACTTCTTCTTACTTGAACATTTCTTTTCTCTGACAATTCAATGTAGAAGACTTGTTATCCGTCTATCAATTGTCCTATGTGAGTATATCCACTTCATTTTCTTCAGAGTTTTGATTATATCTTAGATCAGATCATTTGTTGTCTTATTCTTCTTAGTTATTCCTATCATGCTTTCCGATATTACTCTTTACGTAAATCTCTAATTGTCTTCGAGTTTTGCCCTCCACCAAAATAGCGAGGTCGTCTGCATACGCCATTACCGATGTTACTTCTTCCATCCGATGCAGAACTTTGAGACAGGGGGCAATGCATATGTCCCAAAAAATTGGGCCACATACCTACCCCTGTGGACATCCTTTATTGGGTAATCTTGTTATTTTCTCTCCCGGAGCCCTAAATGTAATATTCCTGTCCTGGCAGTAGTCCCTCAATACCCTAATAATATATAGCGGAATTTCCATTTCAGTCATATTATTAAACAGCGCTGGCCACCAAAGGTTATCGAAAGCTCCTTTGATGTCTACATATAACGCAAGTACATAATTTGCGCCAGAATTGTTAATGTCTGTACAGAATTTGTTAATTGCGTCTTGCGTTGACCTGCCTTTTCTGAATCCAAATTGCATGTTATCATTTTCTAAATCCGTTCTGCTTGCTTGTAACCTTGCTATTATAATCTTCTTAAACACTTTACTGATTACATTCAGCAAGCATATTGGGCGGTGCGATCTAGGATCTGTCTTAGGTTTCTCCAAGCTCTTCAAAAAGATGATTAACTTCGCTTCCTTCCAATTTTGGGGGAAACGTCCCTGCCTGATACATTCATTAAAAAGGCGAGTTAAGTATGGGACCCAGATTTCTTTCGAATTCTTATATATCTCCGATTTTATTGCATCCGGTCCTGGGGCTTTTTTCGTTTTTACAGATCTTATAGCTATTTCTAGTTCTGTGTTCTTAATTTCTGGTATTCCTTCCACAGGAATTTGTAGATTATTCTTATTGTTCATAAGTTTTCTGATGTCTTTTTGTTCGTCTGTTTCGTTATCTTCTATGTCTTTTGGGATTAGTTCTTCTACTAAATATTCCGCTGAGTCTCTCCAGGTTTTGGTATACGTTTTATCCTGTTTTTCCAAAGTTGATATACTAGTTGGTGATAACTTTCTCATACAGATTTTATAGGGTTTACCCCACGGGTCAGTTGCTAAAGTTTGTTTCAACAAAATTTTTCCATGTTTCCGTTTTCCTTTGTATTAATAGCTGTTTGTAGTTGTCCTTTGATTCTCTATATTCGTCGAGGTTTCTTCTTCTCAGTTCAGGGTCCCTTGCCTTTTCGTATGCCTTCCTTTTGGCTCTTGTAATGCGTCTAAGTCTTGTGAGCTCATTGCACCAGAAAGGAGCGTTCGCCAAATTTGTGTTACCTATCGATCCCCCCGGCGGCAGCGTCGCTTTTATTGCCCGAATTGTGGAATTTTTTTAGTTCTTCAGCCAAATTATCTAAATTGATATTTGGTGTTATTTGTGGTAGTATCAAGTTTGCTTCAAATTTTTCTTTGTTCATCCGCAAGATGTTATAGCGTATTTGTTCACCTTCTTCGACAATGCTCCGTGCTGCTTCCGGTTTAGATACCGAGACTATAAACTTGATTGCATTATGATCGCTACTAGTATTCCCGTCCAATACTTGCCATTCGCTAATTTGATTGGCCAAATTGGTAGTTGTAAGCGTCACATCAATGTTTGTCCCGGCACCCGCTCGGCCCCGAAAGGTTGGGAATTCTCCTTCCTGGTTTGCTATTACTAATTCATTGGCCATAATTAGGTCTTCAAGGGCTTCGCCTCTCCTTCTGTCTCGATCTGTTAGCACATTACTGAACCACATGAGGCATTTTGCGTTAGCATCCATTGTTATTAATATTTTATGATTTGAATATTCGCTTATAATGGTGTTTAGCTTGTGCAAAAAGGGTTCAATATCATATTGGTATTGGCAATAAATGTTTATTATTATTATTATTATTTCTTTTTCAGTTAATAATTCAGTACAAGTAGTCCACTCATCTGTGTACTGATGAATCTCTAATAGCTTATACTTTTTGTTAAAGTTTACAATTGCAGATTTTGGTTTTTGAGTCTTGTTAGATTTTATAATTTCAGCGTTTGTGGATAGTTCCGTTAATCGGCCTTGATAAGTGTACGGCTCTTGTAAGCATTAGATGTCAATTTGGAGTTCTTCTGTAATCTTTCTTAATTCGGAGCCAACCAATCGAGAGCCTTGTGCGTTAAGCTGCAGCACAGAGCACTGTTCCGGCTGCATTCTGTCTGGGATGTCTTGTATGCGCATAGCAGCGCGGCCATGACTCTCTCAAGTCCAAGAGCATCGATCATCATCATTATTTTTAATAGTATAGCAACTATTCTCCAGTCTGCATTAAGAAACTGTAGACAGGCAAATTCCACTTCCGTTGGTGGCCAGCAGTAATAACTAATAGTCTACTTCCAAGTTGAATAGGTCAGTGAAGTTTCCTGGTAAAGTATTTCCTTTCTAATTAAGAGGGAAGAAAAAAATATAAGTGCTATTATAAAAAATAAAGCATTTCTTCAACAAAAATTATATTTCATTTCATTTCTTCCATTGCCTTAGCGTCTCAAATTAAAGAGTCGATACTTCGATTCCTAAAATCAGCAAAAAATTTTAGTAAAGAGTTTGTCTACAAAAAAATATATTCTAAACTATTACGAATCAAAAATTGCATAAAAATCTCTTGGAATATAATCTTCCCCATCTGATTCCATCTTCAGTTCAGCCAGAAATAATTTTAATTAGAAGTGTTACGAGATAAAATTTAGCTACAATTATAACAAAATGCGACCTCAAATTCAAATCCTGCCAGGGGTATACATGTTCATAATTCACAATAATAAATAAAACGTAATGAGGTCAAAGTTTAACTTTCATAGACTATCAACTACCACAATCCTAAAAGCAGAAGCAATATGTTCGTTAACTTTCAAACAAACAAATCCAAGCAAGACAATAATATTACGTCTAAAATTTATATACATCTGAAATTTTCGTCGGGTAACAAACTTTCCGCATATACATAATTCTATCTGTTCCCTTCACGTGCAAAATTTCTCGTGTCCATAAAAAATGAATGAGCAATAAAAGATGACGTTATGTTTCCAACTTAGGTTCCGATAATCTTCGTACATCTTTAGATTTATTAAACAGACACTTCAGGAAAATAAGATACAACTTGAAAGAAAATAAAAAATATTAACAACGAATCTATTTTCTAAGAATACTGTCCAAAATGGTTGGGTCTAAAGAATTCTTAAAGGCATAAACCACTCAGTCATCATTATCCTTATACTGCTACTCAAAATGAATGAACCATAAACATCTGAGCATTTTAAATATGGTTGTCCATCGTTTTCTCCAATGCTGGTGTTTTACAACCTTTTCATCATTATGTAAAAAAACTCAAGGAATAAATAACATATTTATGAGAGCTTCTGCAATTAGCTGCTTCTGTATGTGATTACAATCTAAAAATCCTATACCTGAGAATTGCAAGACACATACCGGTATATTCTTTTATTTTAAAAGATCCTCCCAATAAAACTGACTAGCAAATGTTTTTATAATTTTGTTCACAAAATATGTTGGCCTTTCATAACTGTTAGACAATTTAGACAAGCTGGCGAGAGTAAACCAACAAAAAGCGCTACTTTCCTTATACACACTTTGTCATACATCACTCAAACATACAAACCCTCGCGCAGCTCTTTTGTCCCCTTTATGTATTATTCCAGCTTCGCTGAAAAGTAATTCTATACAAAAAGCTATAAAGAACGGTTCTTTGACCAGTGCTATTCCCATATGTACTTTCAAACAGAATTTTCTTTCTAAAAGCCGAAATAATATAATCTCAAATGGCAGTTTCCTATTGGCTAAGGAAAAATCTCCATTCACTGACGTAGATCATAATCGGGTTCACACAGAAAACTTGTTTCAAAAAATACTAGTAGTATCAGTCACGGAAAGAAAATATCTCCAAACTATTTTATGTTAATAAATAAATTTGCTTTTCTACAGGGAAAGAAGAGTACGGGTTAGAAAGGGAAATGCTATAATAATTCAATTTTCATATCAACTTCATTTTAACATTCATTTCCAAAACGTTATATTATTTTAATATTTTGCAAACTTTTTTTGCTGACGGCCAATAGCGACAACATGGCTGTTATAAATTCTTCGATTTATTCAATAATTAATCAAATTATTACAGTTTTATTAAAATAGGAATCAAACCTAATCTGCGACATCTACGAACATTCCCGAATAATCATCGGTTAAGTCTGCAAAACAATTTCCAATACACTCCCGTTAGCAGGCAAGGGAGGGGAGAGATAACTACAACCACATAAATCCAATAACTATGGTGAAAACCAGTTTTCAAAGTGATACAACATATTTGCTCACAGTAACTACTGTCATCACTTTGTAGATCTTAGTCGTTAAAGGTGATGTATGAGCCGATACTTAAGACAGCTCCATTTCTAGTCGCGATGGAGTTTATAGAAAATACTGAACAGACCTTAAAATCCACCTCTCTGCTACCCAGGTGAGCTTTGAAGACTATAGAGTGCTTCGAAACCGCTGAACAGAAACCGTGCGCAAAGCTAAGCTGAAATTTGCAAATGACATCACGAACAGAGAAAATCAGAATCAAATGTGGGATAAATTAAAAGTTTTAGGTATCAGAGGTATATCATCATCATCATCATCATCATATTCAGCCGTTTTCTATCCACTGCTGGATGAAGGCCTCCCCCCTTTTCTTTCCACATATCTCGGTCTGCTGATATCCTCATCCATGTAGCTCCTGAAAAACGCTTGATTTCATCTACCCGTCTTACATTTGGACGTCGTCTCGGTCGTTTCTTTTCTCTAGGAATCCACTGTAGTACATTTGTCGTCCACCTTCCATCTGTTCGTCTAGCTATGTGACCGGCCCATCTCCACTTCATCTTCTTCGCA
>JAGDQP010074048.1:0-10315 GCA_022664845.1 Lepisma saccharinum | reverse complement strand
ATGAACGAAAACATGGATTGCCAAATTATTCAAAACTTTTAAGGATTGCCAACCACCGATTTTTTAAATAAATGATGACATCTAGTTTTCTTATTATCTGATACGGTCATATATACACATTTTCAGACTACATCTCCAAAGACCCCGACTTGGTCATTAGTACTGCTATGTTGTACACTTCATAGGATATGGACTGTTCAAGGAGTATTGGACTTGACGTAACGCATGCAAAGTCGCATTTGATGATTGATAATGTTAGGTAAGAAACCAAATGCAAAATTTTTGCACGTCTAGACCACCTATAATACACTCATGTCGTGCTGGCTTGCATAACCAGTAGGCTCCGTAAATAAAATTATATTTCCTACAAACATTTTACAGAGTTCTAACAACGACTAAGCAAAGAAACAGCCACCATAGATAATGACGTCATTTGAATTAAAAATAATCTGATGGACAAAATAATATATTGCCGAGATGATTCGATTGTGAGTTAGTTTGCTTCAGGTGAATGACGAAACAATGGCTAGCTGTGGGTGTACTTTTGCAGAGGTTGCCGCCGAGTGTGTGTGCTGGCAAGACGTGAAGAATGGACACCGTGCATCAGTATAATTTGTGACGAGTGCTTTCACGATATTCTTTTTGACTCTGATCATGAATGTGCAGACTTAAATAAGGAAATGATTCTACTTCCTATGGTGGACGTATTAACAACTCCCCTGCTTTCCGAACAAAAATACCACAAATTTGTTGAATCCCAGACTGATTCTATTGATGTACTTCATAAATTTCTCACTACTTACAAGAAGATGGTGACAGATTCTGAATATAAATATAAAATCCGGTAAATCTTGTGGGTGGAATTTACACTGCATTAAGGGATTTGAACTAACAAAGATCTTCACTCATTTTAACTGTGAACATACACAAGGACTGATGTTTGCATAAGAATAAAAAAGTGATTTGTAGTAACAAGAAACTTTTATTTGTGCATAAGTAAGATATATACAGACTAGAACTTTTTCCAAATGATACAGAAATATTGTTGTATAAAATATTGAACAGTGATGATTTTCCAGACAAGTGATGCAAGCAATCCTGAAATAGAAAAATCAACTGGTATAAATTATTGTGTTACAAACAACTACTACAAAATACTGATACATAGAGTCAAATCCAATCATGATACATACAGATTTTGTATGCATTATTTAGCTATCTAACACAATATGTCTCCATTATTACAAGTTAAAATAACTGTCAACATAGAGTACACTTTTATCACGTTTCTCGAGCGTTAGGTGTCCAAACAATAGCAATATTCCAGTTATTTCTGCTTACATCGGTTCGAGTCGCATTGTTCTACATGTAAATTTTACATACTCCATCGTCTCATACCGTCCAATTACGCATGATTCACCCTCTCGTGTCTTAAAATATAATTTGAAATACTATCTGTTATGTAGTATTGAGAAAGAACGTTAAGAAATGACTGGATATTGCGTAGCAGCAATTAAGACGTCTGATCAGAGACATCACTGTGTTCCCCGAAAACTCCGAAATGCCAGACATCTGTCGCAACAATACTTCCTGTTTCTCACTTCGGTAGAAGTTCCCCTGTCTTAAGGGGCTAAAAAGGTGACTTGTTAATAACATAACAAACCAAAGGTGAACTCCTTAATGTGAGAAAAGTTTCAGATCGTCAAAATTAATGGTCTAAAAACTCAAATTTATGGGGCCACGTGTTCAGATTTCGGGCCACATGTGTCTATCTTCTACTACACTTCTCTTCTCTGACACTTTCCAAGAACTCTCTACTACACTCTTGATTAATTATGCAATTTATTGATTATAGGGAGGGAGAAAAAAACAGATGTGTCTTTTCTCTTTAAACTTTAAAAGGAAAACGGAAAGAGTGAAGAAAGCCTTGTCTACCATATGTTGTGTCCATTTTAGCTTGTGTTCAGACCGCTTATCCAGAGAAGCATGATCCAAGCACTGGCTGGCGTTTTTAACTTCAAAGTGGTACTTTACGAGGCACATAGGTTCGAGTTCTGTTGCCGGTTATCCTAACAGGGCTTTTCCGTATCTCTTTTGTATATTTTCCTCCGATTGTTATTGAATTCCTCCTATGGCAAGATAACACAGCAATATAAATTGCAATGAGTGGTCACTATAGAATGATCATAAAATAATGGACACTTACCTGAATATTGTAATAATCCTATTAAATTAGAACTGATTGCCTGATTAAACTATAAAACAATGAAAAATGTAGGGTACTGAAGCTAATATATACATAAAATGTCGAAAAACTTGCTAGCGGTTTGATCATTCATTATTTCACGTATTGATAGTAATGAACATACTTAATAAATCGAAAGTATTATATTAATCATAACTATTATAATTATCAGCAATAAGAAATACCAATTTCATGTATTACTACCACCTCCTTCTATCACATGTTCTGTAAACTCCCTAAAATAACACCTGGTGGAATTTAAACAGTATACTGCAATGTAGTCTGTAAAAAACCGACATAACTTATGGAACACCTGCTTTTTGGGTTCGATTCGTGCTAGTATATCTGAAGTATTATAGAAGAAACAAAAATGGTCCGTTATTTTTGGGTTTTACTGTATTTTTTCTGGTTTCTACTGACAGAAGAAGTTTTTCACTATACCACGTTGTCAAACACATATTAACTTATTCTCTGATTTAATATTACGGGACACCACTGAACATCACATTGTGAAAAATGATGTGTTTAAGACAAGCGCTAGAACTACATAGGAACGAGAGTAGGTGAAACGTAACGTTCAAAAAGTCATTTTATTTAGTAAAAAAGGAGTGAGTGCATACACATGAACATGCAAATAAGACCAGCAGGAATCTGAATCACGGACCACTATTACATTTCACCGAAGCCACAATAGTACAGGCAGCTTCCACTAGATGGAGAAAAACACCTCCTGTAAACAGAGTTGAAAGAACAGTTTGTGTCATCTATTGAAGACCAGGCGAAGTTGTTCGCTTATTTGTATACAATGCAGGGGTGAAATTGAGAATGTGGTATGCTTTTTTTACTATAATATTATGAACGTAACTAAAACGGAAACAATGTAATGGAATGATGTAATTGAAGAACAAGAGATTGGATGGAGCATAGAAATGAGAAAGTAAACAGTAGAATGGATCGCATAACATTTGGTTGTTTTACTTTGTTTTATAATGGTAATGGTGGATGATAGAGAGGGCCTGAGCCCCTTACCGACTAAAAAATTGAAAATCTTGAAATTGCTTTCGAATGCAAAACACTTGTAGTCAGCAACAGGAACAAAGACGTGAAATAATAGTGTAGTTAGGACTTCAAGGATAGGTGCTAGAGAGGGCCGAATAAATTAATGGAAAGTGAAATAGCTTTGCAATGAAAACACGCGAGATCAGCAATAGGAAGAAAAGATCTAAGTTAAAAGTGTACGTTCGAAGGGTCAGGGCAGCTAGTAGAGAGGGCCCTTTACTCCCGTGTTGCCGAAGAAAACGTTCGAATAACTTGAAAATTGTTTCCATATAAAGGGGGCATTATATCGAAGAGCCCCGATGGGCAAATGGTTAACGTTTCTGCGAAGGGATTGAGATGTCCAAGGTTCAATCTCGGCGCAGTCAAGGGATATTTTGGAAATTGAGCGGTCCTCACTTAGTATCGGGAGCCGGCTGAATAAAAGAGAATGATGATCACAATGAACCCCTCGAAACAGACCTCCAGATGAAAATGGCTGAATATGATGAGCAGATAAGAATACGGAAAGAAGCTGATTAACAGTGTAGAGCACATAATAAAAATGTTCATCACCTTGTGGGAAATATTTACGTAGCATATAGAACTAAGTTAGGCTGTATAAGTATGGTAGCGAAATGTGGTCCTGTTCACGAACGATTTTGAAGTTGGTCTTCAACACAAGATATGTAAAGACACTTCGTATGAGGAAACAATATCTACAAATGTAACAGCGTACTGGACTCACTGATTACCTTTTACTCTGCTTATAATGAAGAAAAATTCACGTAGCATTCTTTGATAAACATTATTATGACCTTATGGTACAGGAAATGTTCACTGTTCAGAAAATGAAAGTATTAAGATAAAAATAAAAAGTTGGCACTCGCAGATTAGCTTCACCTTTATGGATCGCTGCTTTAAGTATTCATCTTGAAGATGTGTGTGATAATGGACCGGCTAGTTCAGTGTTAAGTTCAGCGTTTAAAATGAAGGTCCGTAATAGACTTTCAATTAATTTCCGTTGAGGAAAACGAGGAATATTCCAAGTTTATTCATCTGAACGAAACACATTGACTTGTTTAAAAAAGCCCACATATCACGCGCAAAATAATAATATTAATATCTGAAGAATTGATCTTTCACTCTCGTGCCTTGTCATCGGACGAGCGGTTCAGGACCTCCAACTTGAATGTTGCTCCTTGAGGCAAACTGATATTTGTTTACAACCAATCGACGGCACTGTTATTGCGACATGAGTGTTCATTGGTCTTGGCATATTAAGCTGGTTTCTGTCAACAGGAGAAGGATCAGGAATTGGAAATCCGAACGCGCCAGACCATGGGACTTACAGTTCCTTGGGAAAACTGGACTCCGATGAATGAACACCACTGGAAATTGAGCTCGTAAACACGTTAGATTGATAGCGAGTCGAGTTTATAGTTACGAGATGAACACATAAGAAATGTGAGGGCACGGCTGAATTCTGACAGAAACCTGCCATGGGAAGATTGAATATACACTATCGCCCTGGATCGTTGTGGAAAATCTATATTTTAGGTGGACGGCGAAGCATTAGTCTGATGTTCTAGTCTAATGTTGGCTCGAATTTAGACTGTACTTTAAACAATATTTGTGACACACAACTGCACCGTTGAGCATTTAATCGGAGCGTAAGTGACGGTGCCATTACAGTTGTGTACTACTTGATATTGACTATTTCTTAGCAAGGAGTTTAAAACTTTAGGTTTAGGTTCTGAGACTGTGAAATCAATAATACTCAAAGGATTCATTTTCACATAATTCGGCGCCGCAATAATTTGTATACTGCATAAGTTATTCCTATCCAAAACCTAATATTGATAGTTATTAAAGATTTGCAAATGAAAACAAAAGCAAGTATCTTTGGCATTAGCGTGACCTCTTAAGAAGAGCAATGAATAGTCTTTTGACTTACATGAAAGGTAGTCCAAGTGCAATACATCTTGTCGTAATTCTATGTCACTTGCAACTCAAACTCGCGTAACAACTAAACTGTTTCGAGTATCGTGTTGCTACTTCGGTTGTCGGATTATCACTCCCATTCTCAACTCACGACTCCTGTCTCTTTTAAAAAAACTGTCCATCTTTCAACTTCCTCGTCGGAAACCTCCGTGACGTCAGAACCTCTGACCAAGTCAATGGAGTTTCTCAACCTCTCGGAGTCAACATATCATACATTATTACCGGACTGAACTACTTTTCCGTTTGTCTTTTGAAATCACGGGAACGACAAAGTACATGCAAGCTTTTATATTCCTAAAATTATTATCGAGACGTCTTGGTTATATTTCCTAGTTTACAAGTCATTGTCTTTATTTCCCATTTACCAATACTAAAGAATAAAATAAAATTAGAATTTGAAAATGAAAAGCTGTTATTTCACAATGAACCTATCACAAATTTAACAGTCCATAACATTTCCTCTTCTTTTTTTTCTTCAGAATTTTATCACGAATATATGAGGGTTAAATTTTTTTCTTGTGAATTGCGAGACACCCTGTATATCTTTAGAAAACGAAAAAATACCATTACCAAACAATAAAATACAAGAAAATAAATGCGTTAAAATAAGATAACATATGATCTTTCTGATAGCTTGTTGATAAAATATTATTCAAGCTTCTTCTATCCTTTGTTTTGATATTATTTAAAAAGAAGAATGAACAATCTTCAAAGCAAATAATTAATGGTATATAATATTCGTATTCAATTTCCTGCTATGCCGCAAAGTGAAATAATTCTTAATTCTTTATTTGTTGTTTCTGTGAATTGTACTGTCAGCAATATTATGACTCACTATAACCTACTATATGTTATGTCAACATTACATGTGCGTAAGGATGTGTATCGATCATTGTAGCTGTCATAGTCACATGATAAAACGTCATCAATTAGAGTTGAATGTGATCCTCACTCGAAGATCACAACAAATATGATGCAAAGTCAATGATTCTCCTGAAAAACTTGACGACAAAATTTAATATTTCCACATTTCACCTATATCACTAAATAGTAACACTGAACACTCTTATTATAATAAGGGTAACATAGTTATTAGTATTGACACACTATGTTGAAATAAACACTGTTTTCATAGCTTGTTCATTGTCTGGTACTTAGTGGTTGAAAAAAACCAATAGTAAAATTATATTAATTCCAATAACGTTCGTTGATAATTCCTCATAAACAATTGTTCGTAAAATAGTAACATTTATGTTTTTCGCTTAAAGGTTGCACTAAAATAGTGTCTTAATAAAAATATTATGTTCTTCCTATGTTCAAATTATGGTCAAAAATTGTTCTTCGAAATTCGTTGAATGCTAATAGTTAATGTTGTTTGGAGAAAATTATTGTCACCTCTAAAATTCTTAATATACGTACTCAATCACTTGAATGTTACTAATGTGTCAAATTAGGATATCAACTCGGTTCGGAAACATTTGTAGTAGTTTATGCCATAGTCTATTTTCTTATCAATAGTTCGTGAACTTCAATTTCGTAGCTAAATTAAATACTTTCTATGAAGTAATTTCACTTCCATGAATTATATATTGTATACGACTGTCTATTTTGCTTGTCTATAACTTAAAAAGAACTTCACATGTTCATTTCTAGATAACTTCTAGAAATGTCACATTTGAAATATTCGACTGTCTATATAATTTATATAACTTTCACGAAAGTGCCTATTTCATTGTCTTTGCGTATGTGACTGACACTTTTATTGACTTGTACCTTTCTGACTATTCACCTTGCAATGAGGTATATGCCAACTTACTATAGTACTAGATTGTATGTTCAGTCCCATCTATATTCATATCTATGTATCATTTGTTGAAATGAGTATTTATTCTTAAAAGTAACCTCTCAAAAAATGTTTCGCCTATTACGCTTCTTACTTCATATATATATATATATATATATTTTGCCTATTACCTATTTGACTATTTACACACAAATACACTATTGTAATTCCTAACTGTTTCATAAACAATGCTACGATTTCTTTAAATCTTGTATATTTCGTTTGTAAAAAATACTATTACCTCATATTTACCCTTCTACAACTAACAATAATTATCTATGATTGTCTATGATGCTTACTATATTCTAGCCATATTTACTTTAATTTATGATTTGAGTTGAATGATACACATCTGATATCTAACTTATCATCTTTTTTTTAAAAAAAATAGGTTGATTGCTTATCTTTACGTATACCAAGTTTTCTATTAAATTATTCTTCCTTCCATTTGATTATAAATTATTCAATTTCTTAAAGCTGTATTTATTATTATTATTATTATTTGTGAATCTTCTTCTCATTTCTTCCTTCCTTTCCATAAAACATTCTCCTTCCAGTCCAATTTTCGAATGCAAACTTTCTTTTCCAAGAATTCGAATTCTACTGCACTTTTGGATTTCCACAAATGGATCAGAAATTTGTGTGGGTGAATTTGCACACTTTGGGTAGTCTCTCCAAGCTCCAAAATGTGTTCCTCAAAAATGTGTTCCTCGACTCCTTTGGATCAGAAATTCAATTCAAATTCCTTTCCTCGTTTCGAAACACAATTTTGTTGAAAAAACAATTCTTGATTTTGATTTCCGTTCTCATTTTCCATTCTTTTCTTTCGGTTGCTTCAGAATCTTGAGCGACCATGATTCGTAACGTGATGAGAAGCTCAAATTTTGCTGCTTCTGCATTCCTTTTTATCTCAAATGACTCGTTGCTTGGCTGTACCATCGCTTCAGTCTTCCATTCCCTCCTTCAGAACATTCTGTGCTGGTACTAAAAATGAGCGCATTTTGGCAGTTTGTGTTTCCGGAAATCATAGTGAACACAAAAATTACGAAATTAAAATCTCCTTACAGTGAACATTTTCTTTTTCGTCAAACTTAAGGTAAGAACAAATCCTTTTTTCTCATAGTTTATTTACTTAATTTCAGAAT
The DNA here is from genome assembly GCA_022664845.1 of Lepisma saccharinum. Lineage (NCBI taxonomy): Eukaryota > Metazoa > Arthropoda > Insecta > Zygentoma > Lepismatidae > Lepisma > Lepisma saccharinum. The sequence continues at coordinate 2,043 of JAGDQP010074048.1, read as the reverse complement.
GTATTTTATTTACGTTGGGTTTTTCTTGTTGAAAGTAATAATTCTATTTCTTCTATTCTAGGTAAGTGTGATATTCCTATTCTATTCCAAAAGCTGTTTTGGTAAGATAAACAATTTTATATTTATTTATTTGATTTAAATTTCCTTTACTGGTATGTATAGTTTTCCCTTAAATGATAAAACAACGATCCTATCTTGGTGTACTTTACGTGATTCGTTGCGTAATCGCATGTATGTCTTATTGCTAAAAAATCCTTATGTTCGTTACCAAATATTTATTTCCTGTTTGCTGCAATTTTGCTATAATTTTACTACTAAAACAAATCATGATACTGAGTGATAACCAGTCAAAATAAAATATTGACCATATATTTTTTTCCAAATGTTCTTGCAATTTCGAGACAAAAAGTCAAATTCAGTCCTTTGATTCGTCAGTCGTCATGCTGTGTCGCGACTTTCGTCTGATGTTACCACATAAATCTTTCCTTTCAAGCCCGACTTTTTAAAAATTAATTGGGTTGCCTCCACCAGATAATTTCTAGTATTTCCTGATAAAATTGTGTGTTCGCTAATCGGTCGATTTGCAAATTGATCACCATTTCTTGCAATCAAATGGGTATCAAATCCGCAATTCGAGAACTAAAAGATACGGATTATGTAATACTAGAATTATCACTTCAACGCTGCGCCTGCTTTAATATTTTCCATTATTGTTCATTTATTTAAAATTTGCCTTGCTAACTTCTAAATATATTGCCTTACTCTACTGTGGTACTTTAGAATACTATTCTAGAATACTATTTGTAAATACGATAAACCTTAATAATTTATGTTCCGTAAATCTCTCAACTGTTTATTCCAATCATAACTGCATACGATTTACCATTATTATTATTACTGTTATTATTATTATTATTATTAATAATATTTAACTCAATTGTAAACAAATAATAATTTGGTCATTATCCATTCTTATATATATATATATATATATATATATATATGTTTATTTAACTTACAACTGCAAGTTTTTATCTTCATATTTCTAAATAGCGGAATGTGGTATATTCAGTAGATGATCACCACACATTTGTTGTTTTTTAACTTGGCAACACCGCAGATTAAAGCCCAGGTCAGTGAAAATTTGGCAACATGGCAAGTCAAAGCCCCGATCATGTTATTTCTTATCAGTGACATGTGATAAAGATTAGAATATATATAGACTGTGTTGTTGCATAGTAAGTAGCGTGGAAGGACACAGTTTTTGTTGTTTTCGGGCAGGTCCTGTGGGGAAAGTTGAGCACTATCCATTTGTGGTAAACTTTGTAACACCGTAGGTAAAAGTTCAGGTCAATGAAAATATGGTAACATGGCAGGTTAAAGTCCAGGTCATTACATGTGATAGTGCGGAGACCATCATGTGATCTTAGTAAAGGATTGAGATGATGTAAGACATAATAGTATAAGATGATGGACTACATTTGGGGAATAGTGATATCACGATCGAAGATGGTGTGTGGAAATATTGCTATTAGGTTGCTTGAGATACTATCACGTGACCTTACTGAGATGACCAAGTTTTTGTTGTTTTTAGCTGACGGGTTCTTTGAGCCCTTTTCATGTGAGCTGTAATTTCATTTTACTTCACCACAGGTTGGGCATATCAAGCTGGGTTCAGAGAGCATCACGTGATTTTAATGAAGGATTGAGATGCTAGTATAAGATTGTGGACTAAATTTTGGAGAATACTGATATCACAATCGAAGATGGTGTCTGGAAATTGCTATTACGTGTGAACACAGGAAAGGTTGGGAAGATGCAGAGGTTGCTTAAGGTTGTTTGTATTAGCTCGTTATGAAAATAAAGGAGCAACTCAGAGTTGCCAACCAAATGGATGAAAATAAAAGTGAAAGACAGAGTTGCGAATCAAACGCATGAACAGAAAATAGCAAATCAGAGTTGCGAAACAAATGTATGAGGAGCAAATCAGAGTTGTTCGTTATGAAAATAAAGGAGCAATTCAGAGTTGCCAACCAAATGGAT
>JAGDQP010074046.1:0-10315 GCA_022664845.1 Lepisma saccharinum | reverse complement strand
TAATTTGATGCCCTTCGCTCAATTTTGGTGGGAGTAGATTGAACTCTGTCGTTCAGAAACCACTTAAAATAGACCTGTTAAGGTTCCTTCCTTACAAGTTCCTTAAGAGGCTTCAGTACTCTACCTACGCTGGATGTGTGTGTGAGTTTTCATATTTTTAAAGATACTGAACAAATGACAAGCAATAATGATATTTTGGAAAGCGGCCCCAATAATACTCGTGAATGTGAATGAACTACCTGAGATTTTGACCTTGTTTATTTTAGCTGAGAAATTAGAATACCCGTAATGGCGTAGGCGTATGACGTCATCAATTAGGGGTATTCTAATTTCTCATTTAAAATAAACAATGTCAATTTTTAAGATGGTTCATTTGATACATATTCAGAAGTATTATTTTGACCGCTTTCCAAAATGTCTTTATTCCTTGTCATTTGTTCAATATCTTTAAAAATATAAAAGCTCACACACACGCAGAGTAGGTACTGAGGCCTTTTAAGGTGTTAATAACAAATGGAGGGCCTCCAGAACATCTAATATATCTTTTACGCAAATTGTCTAGAGCCCCTTTGTAGTCTACATTGCTCAAATAAAGTCGTTAGTATTAGCATAGTCTCAAAGACTAAAATAAAGAAAGCGCTGGTTCACTACCTTTTCCAAACTGCGGTCCTTCTGAAGTAGTAATGATTTTACCTACCCCCCTTTCTGCTTTACTCATGAGCTAAGTCATGACCAACCCCACGCGGTCTATGTGGTAACGTCGTGGACGAGGACTTGTAATCGACAATGAGGAGGCACGCGGGGTTCGAATCCAGATACCTGCCATCTTGAATGAAGTTTACCCGGGTTTTCCTCCGTTTTACCAAGCAAATAATTCAACTAAGACGCTGGTTCATACCTTCCCAACCCCTGCCTCGGAAGAGTAATCGCTAAAGGAGATCATCCTTCAGACGTGACGGGATTAGGAAAAAAAAGTTGCCAGCCCAATTCACATAAATAATTAAAAAAAGCAGTGAGTTAAGTCATATAGAAATAAAAATAAATACTCTTTCTGTTTATGTTATGTCAAAAAAAAAGTAAAAATATATTTAAATATATAGTTTAGTTCACGATGCTTCACAGATCACATTATGGATTCCAGATAGGGAATCACTGCCATAGAACCATAACTTTATTTCAAGCCTTCATTATTTAACGTGTAATTTATTTAATTGTACTCCTTAGCCCCAGCTTTACAATTGACGGCTAATCTTCTGGTCAGGGCTTTGAGACCAAGTCATATTTTGGCCAATCGGCGTACGCAAAATATGACTTGGCCTCAACTTAGCCCTGACCAGAAGATTAACCATCGATTGTTAAACTGGGGGTTAGGAGTACTACAATCTGTGGTCTAAAAACGAAGAGCATAATTCATTAATACGCAGTTCCTCTGTTCTGGTGGCAAAGGTGAACACAAATGACCAGTGTAGAGAGAGCGTTGGTCAAATTCTGACATTTCTTCCAGGTTTTTTTGCATTTAGGTTTTTCTGCAATGCCGGTATTGTAACTTTCTCTCTTCCACGGGAAAAGCAAAATCTAAGGACATGGATGGGCTTCGGCTTGCTGTGTTGTAAAACCCAACTTTTGGTACAATTATGAGAAACGGATGACGCCTAGTTTCTTCTATAGATACCACCACAACATTCCTCTGGTGGAACTTAGTCTCGTGGAGTACGACTGGACGGTTTGAGCTGGATCGCGTAACCAGTGTCAAAACGACATATGTCAAACATTTTGAATGAAGCTTTCTCAATCTGACTTTGTTATCCAGCGAATTGGTTCAGCGATTAAGGGTCAATTCTACAATCAACCGCTACACTTCTAGTCAACGCTAAGCTGAGACCAACTCTCATTTTGCGTACTATCATTGGCCAAAATCAGACTTGACCTCAAGTTAGCCCTGACTAGAAGTTTAGCGGTCGATTGTAGAACTGACCCTAAGTTTTTTACTGGTAACTCGGAGTTTGCAGATTCGATCTTCGAAGCCGGTCATTGTGACTGAATATTCCTCCTTGTCACAAGAGGTAAATTTCTTATGGTACTCTAAATCCAGATCAGAACCGCTACCTGCCCCAAAGGACGCAGTTATAAAATTACGTATAACACAGACGAAATAAAGGATTAAGTTGTTATAACATCTTAATACACAACCCTTCTGTTTTTTTTCTTGTATCTATAGAGTCCGTTGGAACCCACTCATTGGCTTGTAGATAGAGTTCCAACTGAGGATAGAGTAGATAGAGTTCGGACCTGTCTAGTGAGGTCTCAGGAAATAAAAAATAATAGCACATGATACAAAAAGAAATCAAACAGCCATAATTATCTTCAGAATTCGCAGTATATACACCATTATAGCTATAAGTCTGCAATTTGCTGGGCGTAGTGAATGTCCCAGTAGCTAGGAAAACTAAGTTCATTGAGACTTTAAGTGCACCATCGAAGTAAAGAATTTTATTGGTTCCGACCAAGTTGAGTGGTTCATGTCTTCATCAGCAGGTCTTGAGTTCGATGCTGAGCACATCCTAACTGAAATATTATCTGTTTCGTTCTCAACTATAGTAGACAAATGCTGTAATGCTACCTTGATTTAAGGCTAGGATCCCTTGTTCCCTTCTTTTCAGAAATGACTGACGCCTGCTTCCGTTGAATAGTCTTTAAATGTAAATTACCCGACATAAATTTACATAGTGTCTGATTGTACATTGACAAATCCATTATTCAAGTACGAAAAACTAAGATTTATTTACTTGCATTGTATTTCTGAATCTCCCTTTGAGCTAAAAAAGTGTAGAAGAAAATGCTAAAATAGAATCATTCTAGAGTTTTATTTGCTTTCATCATGTTTTATTTTACGTCACATTACGTATTTCACTAATTAGTTACAGAGAAAAGTTCATAGATGTCGCTAGTGGTACTTAAGCCCAACTGTCCTTACTTGGTGCTCTTAAAACATGCTGTAAAACACAAGATTCATTTCCTTTGTACGCTGCTATATTAGGAAGAGACTTAATAATTAGCAAAGTCCAAAATAAAAGCGCTTTTAAAACGTTCTCTGCTCCTCTTTAGTTTTAACGTAGCGACTCTTGACAACAATGGTTGACACTGATGAATGTCACGGTCATCTGTATTTGGTCATCCTGATCCTCCCATTTTATGAATATAATACAACAATGAACCATTACGAGTGACAACCGAGTGAATTGTGAGCACTGTTTTAAAACAGACGGTAGCTCCATATTCAGACGTCATTGGCTTCTGTTGTTCTGCTGCATTATAGTGGAAGAGAAGAAGGTAGTCGAGGCATTTGCTTCACATCACACACACAGAGTACACTGCCGGGATCATCAAAGGCATAGCGACTCTTCCTAGAGCGTACATTATTGGAGGCACAACAGAATACCATTCATTCTCTTATGAAATACAGAATTGCCAACTTAGATAAAAAAATCCCTTAAAAAAATCGAAAAACTTTAACGGTGTCTAACGTGGTGCTGCTTGATGATGATACATTTAACAGTCACTGAGTACTGCTTCCATATGTGTCAGAGGTATGATCATAATATATGTACAGTAAAAAGTAAAGTGTAAACTATCCGTCAATGGTAGATGCCCATCTTATTCTATATCATTTTATGCACATATTGAACTGATGATATTCTTCCCCTGCCCGGCAAGCAGAACTTTCTATAAAAGAATTTGGGGAATACTCTACTCGATCTTAAGGAATACCATCACGGCATTCATGTGATGAGAATAATAAACAAATATGAAGGATTTAAAACGAAATAGTTTTACCTGGACATAGTTCAAAATCACATTCTTGTGTTATCCTTCGTCACCATCCAAATTTCGTCTAAGTCTGCTAAACGCTTCTCAGAATCTAACGTTTCGTATGAAACAAAGTAAGTTGGTAATCTAATAACTCCTAACAGCCAAGGTCGACACTGATATATCGTCCTGCTGGTAGAAGTTTGTTCACATTAGTTGGAAACACTGATTCCGGTATTTGCAGTTGCCCATATATGCTGGATATTTTAGTGTGAACATTCATCACAGTCGGTTCGTTTGTCGGTCATCTTTGCTGACGAAATACCTTTCCCATCACCCCTGCATTTATGACAGTTGAATGTTGAAGGCATGAGATGGACTCTGGAGTGGACAATTCCTTGTGAAGACAGTCGTTGAGAAACCAAAAGTCCGGGAATTCAGTCACAGCATTGCCAACGTTAATATCACTGAAAATAACTAAAAAAAAAAGCGCGTATGTGAGGGAAAGGGAGGGGTATGTTTCTTAAGAACTAGCACTCAGGTTTATGTCACATATTACCAGAATTCACAAAGTAATCCAAAATATACAGAAATTTAAATCCATATTTATTTAAATAAAAACCTGCATTAGGAGTACCATTTGACCGTCCTCTATGGGTGTGTAGTTTGAGGTCCACAAATCGAAGAATTCTGAATTCGAACCAAATTTTGATAAGCATTATGGAGGCTGGTTTCTAGCTCGGTGCACACACGGCAATCTTGGCACGTGTTTTCCTGGATCTTTCACATTCCCACCAGACAAATATCAGAATGGTATCCAGAACATAGGATCTTTATCAATGTCTTGTAAATCCTTTTCTCCAGAAGAAGAGTGCTTTCCCGCGACTTACCATCCAACCTGAAGTTTCCAAGGAGTTTCCTCCGTTCCACGAGGTGAATACCAGAATGTTACTCTAAAAATGTACTAGCCCATATTTTCCCCCATCCCGACCTGAGCCAAAGATGCCGAAAGAACATAAATAAATTCAAAGAAGAGGTCATCCCTCCGACATGTGATGGGCCACAGTCTATAGACAGTAAATTAAAATAAAGTGCTCTTAGAATTTGGGTAAGGTGAAATTAGTTTGCAATAACTGTCTTTAAAATTTAAGAAACGGAGAAGTAAATAATAGCACTACTACACGTAGTTTTTATGGCTAAAATTTACAACCTTATCTACTGAACCTTTAAAGGCAATCTTAACTAGCTAACTCTATGGCTTATGGAACTCGCAAGTTCATCGCCCAAGTAACAATCGTTCACCACTGGATTGTATCCTGGGAAAGATGAAACTAATTTTCATTATGAATATCGACCTCTCGAAGATCCCTTTTTTTAATAATAACATAATTATGTCCCTAAAACAAGTGACACCTTTAGAATTATAAGAGTATTGACAGTTGAAAGTGTTTGAAAAATCCCATATTTAATGGCTGCTGCCTGCTAGCATGGGTGACACTGTTTTTCACCTAAGGAATCCTTTCACCAAATTTAAAACAAAATTATTCGTTATGGCAACACTGCAATACCACCAAGGGGAAAAAGAGAGAAGAAATTAAAAATGAGAAGATGAAACAATGAGATGCTTTGGTGCATTGTCGCCATTTAGCCTGACCTCTTATATGTAAAGGAGAAAGGAAGAGAATCAAAGGAGAGAGAGAGATGAATACGAGAGCAAAACAAAACCAAAGAAGAAAAAGAAGATCAGCTCAAGAAGACAAAAGTGAATTCGTTTTGCGGGTGCTTTGACATTCAAGAACCGTATTGGCATTGGGATTCCAGAAACAGCAATGCATTTGGAATTGCCGTCGTTATTCAAACATGCCGACGACAATAGGTAGCAATCCGAAAACCCAACGAACAAACAAACCTACCATCATTTAAAACTTGTAATAATAATGCATGTTACCAGGGGGAATGTTGCCCTGATATATTTAGTAATGAGTCCTCTTCTTCTTCTTCTTTGGTTCCTTTGCAAAGAAAGGCATCACTAGATGAATATTCAGTGAATACTCTAATGAAAACAAAAACAAAACAAAAACAGAACAATTGTACTTTAGAAAATAATGGCTACCGCTCTCTTTCAAACAATAATTCTTCATTTACATTCAAAGTGTTGTAAAAAAATTTAATGTAATCCACAAGAACAAATGGAATATCATATCCGGGTGCATTTTATGTCCCTACTGTATTCCATCTTGAGCATATCTTGACGGAGACTGCTTTGGAAATAATACGCCTATATAAATTGTACGAACCATATTTACCCCCTTGCAAATGGTTTGCTTTTTATTTGTAGAGGGGCTTTTGTTTGTACCTCACCAAAAATTTATGACCGTTCTAGAATAATCGACCATTAAAAGATCAGAGGTGAAAGCAAACGTATCAACAAAGTTATGATGATAAACAAAAGAGTAGATGATTGTTGTAAAAGGAGAAACAATGAAACACAAGAGGAGAGATGAAACCGTGTATTCCTTGATGAGAGAAAAAGTTTACAGTGGTAAACCGCTGTAGCTGTTAAAAAAATCGCTGTAGTTGTTTTAACAAATGAACAATATTTCTTTGTTTATTAGGGATGTTATTATGAGAGAAGTAGACATAAAGATGTCTGCAAGAAGTACAAAGCCTCATAAATTTGTTCAAAACATGATTTACTTTTTATCAATTTGTTCTGCTCCCGCCCCCATCCAAGAATATTGGAAACTTAAGGTAAATTCATTGTACTGCCCAGCTTGTACAATGTATTAAACTACACAACATTAGAATTGCTCTGGTCTTAGGTGGTGAGACGTCATCATCGTATGTACATGTGCCAACTCCGTTCAATACAAGTAGTGTTGAATATATGTCAGGTTAGTTACAAAAAGTGTTCAATAGTTTCTAACAAAATGAGCAATAATATGTGCACAATGTATTTATTACAAGCAGTACTGAATACAAGTCGTGTGTAATACAAAACATGTTCAATAGTTTAACACAGAAAGTGTTTAATACAAATATAGCCAATATATGTATGTGTTGTGTTCAATACAACATCGTCACAGTACGGATGTTGTTCAATACAAGAAGTATGCTGCTGTCTATATAAATTTTGTTCAATACCAGTTCACACTGCAAGTAGAAACATTACTCAACGTAACTAGTACTTTTCTTTGGGTACTAGTTTTGTTCAATATAAATAGTGTACTGTTCGTTGATTGAATTTATATATGGTCTTTGGGCATTTCATTCTCATGCCCAGTTAGAGTGGGGAAAAGGATGTTGGAATCTGGTCAGCAAGCCCTAGTAGTAGGCACCAACCTGGCATTTGACTGGTGCGACTCCTGGAAAACCCTTAGTTAGGATGGACGGCCACTAAGTTTGTTCCCAGGACCTTCCACATGCAAAGCCAACGCTCTACCAACTTGGGCACTGCCTGTATCAATGGTATTTGATACATAAAGTACGTTGCTTCATACAGCGTCGAAGCAAGAAGTACATGTCTTCCGTGTAAATGCTCTCTTCAACAGAAGAAGTTCATGATTTGATCCATAAATAGAACTTTATTACTATTCGACATTATGGAATGTTGTTGAAATAGTTCAGAATAATGCAATACAATGTGTCGTAGATCGTTATTTATTTGAAAATAGATTACCAGAGACTCATTAACAGTAGTGACGACAATCCGCTTAAGTCGAGTCGCTTCTCGAGCTCGACTCACTATAGCCAAGAAGCGACGCTAGTCTTTCTGAGCACCGATTCGACTCGCCTCCAGCAGATAGTCAACACGGAATCGACTCGAGCAGATAGTAAGCATCGATCGGACTCGACTCGAGCTGATAGTAAGCAACGACTCGACCCAACTCAAGCAGATACTGAGTCGCAAATCGACTCAAATCTGACCGTGTCGCGACTCGAGTCGCGCGAGACGATGGCATCCCTAATTCGGCAGTATTCATTTTGATTATATTGATTACAAATTCTCCTATTGCTGCATGATTTCATATACTGAGTATTAAATTGGTATTGGAGGTAATATTCTGGATAAATATAATTCCACAAAGGTAATTAAATAAATGTATATCTTTACTTCTTTGCAGATTCTCCATTAGACTTGTCGATGTCACTGCTATCTCGGGTACTGATCACTCTCCCTAGCGATACGGACGAACGGAAATCAGTGTCCAGCGACTCTTCAACAGCATCATCGGCGGGGGACATCGACACCCTCAAGACAGAGACGCCACTGGTTAAGAAGCCACGCGAAAGGACTCTCCTTCCTTGTGAGGTCTGCGGGAAGGCATTCGACAGACCGTCGCTGCTCAAGAGGCACATGCGCACACATACAGGTCAGTTGGGAATGTATTCTATATAGCATGTTACTACGTTGTCAGCCATTCGTTTTGATGTTGTTAAACTTGATATTGTGTTAAACTTGATAAACAAGGATGAAACAAACTTCCTGGAACAACTGGATTCGGAAATGAAAAAAAAAATCTATCCAGCCAATACCCAGATAGTATGCCAGCTTGCAACAAGGTTGTCAGTCACTTGCTTTGAGCTTGTCAAATTTGATATCGCGTTAAGTTTAACAAACAAGCAAGAGACAAACTTGTTAGAACAATATAGATGGTTTGGTTGTTTTAACTTATCTAATTCAAGCTTGTTGGAACAAGTAGTTATTCGAGGAAGCTGGTCAAATTTGACATTAATTTGTATTTTGTTTCGTTGAACTTCTGTTGTGGTATCAGTGTGGTGAAGTCTCTTCACATGCTAGAGATGTTTCACTGTAAGCTATCTTCGCCTTCTCTCAACAGGTGTCTCTTGTGAGCTAATGAAGTGAGGTATAAATAGCGCTTGGAAAGCCAGTAGAGCGAGTGATTCCGTAGTCTGGTGACTACAGTATCGGATTGGTGTAACAGTGGTCCTCGGATCAGTTCCCACCCAGGGCAATGATTTTACGTTATTTTAAGAAGTGCATAATGTTTTTCTTAGTTGTCCTGTCAAGGCGATTTCAACCTTGATTCTTGTAAACTAGACTGATTGATTCAACTTTGTTTAAACATTTCTGGTTTGACTTGCTAAGCTTACAACAAGTTGCTCCACTTGCCAAAGTAAGCTTGATCTATTTTTTAGTCAGGTCAAAACTGCTATGCGGGTACTTATCAATTTCATGAAAAAGATTATATCAAAATCTTCATTTTTTAAAAAATTGTGACACAAAATCTCAATTTTTTGACACTTCAAACTTGTCAATACGAAACTAATTCTAGAAAATTCTCAGACATTCAGTTTTGTAGACACTTTAGTACCTGAACGCCAAGAAAAAGAGCAATCATTATATAATTTACTGGCGATATATTACGTACGTACGTATATAAGCACCGAACATGTCTAACCTTGGGTGGTGGCTCTCAGATATTGGCATTTTTGTTACGTAAGTGTATGGCACATCCAAGGCTGACGACATTAGTCGATGAGATAATTGAGCTGGAGATCGGAAGTTGAAACGAAAACACGAACAACTTCGATAATTAAGTGAGGTGAGAGAGAGAAAGAGGGAGAGAAAGAGAGAGAGAGAGAGAGAGATATGCAGGAAGGATGGGGAAGAGAGTATGACAGCAACAAGGAAAAACCAGTTTGGCACATTTTTGCGATACTCTATGGAAGCAAAGTAAGACGCCATTACTTGCTACCTTGGGCAAGTTATCAAAATTAAAATATAAAACAAAACCCAACCATTAGAAAACTAAACGTTGACACGCAACTAACTCCAATAAATATATTTCTTTAGTTATCTAATGCGTCTTGATCATAGAAGACCGCACGGATCAATTGTTTGTAATCTACAGATTATTTTGATTCTGCTTGCAACACTGCAATTTAATTGATAAAATCGCATATTTGTTGGGAATTTAATATTAGAGGAAGCAAAGTGACACCAATCGTGTTCTTATAGAGTTGAAGAGTCAACTATGTCCTAGATTCGTAACAACGGTCCTAAACGAGCACTCTTGTGGTTAAAGAGTTGTTAAAGGTAGTGACAAGGGCATTACGATAAGTACTATCCCGGTATTCTCCTGGTGAAACTGAGGAAATTATATGTTAGGATGGCCGCCAGGAAGATTCGAATGTGAACGTCTCTCCAGAGATAATTCGAGACAATCCAGAGACAACACATTGCAAATAAACAGATTTATTGCTAGTAAATCTATCTTGTAAAATATGCTGAAACCTTGAAGAAATGGCGCATGGAAAGAATCAGTATCATTTGATTTTAACAGTTCGACTCTCAAGACCGATCATGAAACAAAATATTTATTTCCTTTTTCTGCTTCTAACCTATTAGTTGGACACGCAAGAGAGAGAGAGAGAAACGTAAATTCAAGTGCAGAGAGGGACACAAGGCCATCTTCCTCCCCCCCCCCCACTTCCTTTACTCATGGACATAAAGCAGGAAGCAGTGTAATTAGAATGTTAGAGA
>JAGDQP010074045.1:0-10315 GCA_022664845.1 Lepisma saccharinum | reverse complement strand
AGTTAATAATGAGGTTCATTGCTAGTACGTGTGGCAACTCTGTGATTTGAACTGGATACTTTACTAACCGTAATGAAACAGTAGCGTTTGAATGCTTCACTGTAAACGACCACGAATCGAGATGGATATCGATAGGATATAAGTGACTTTTTATACGTCCCTGCAGACCGTTACAGCCAAACAATTACAATTTATAATTGAAGTACAGTCTTCCACGCGCTAAAATGAAATTAACGCCCAATTCATCAGAGAAGCGCGTCTCTAATGTCACTTCAACTTCGCCATACTTCGAAATCCTTTCTGCTACGCAGCCCATTTACTTACTATGTTTAACAACAACATTTCTTTTGCTTAAGAAGCTGAACGGCAGGTCAAAACGGGTGATTGGTGGGTGGTGCGATTTGTCATTTACACCTTATATATCTGGAAAGGTTCTGGAAAATGGACTCTTTTAAAATGAGACAAACAACACCGGGTAAACTCAAAATGATCTACGAATTTTAATTAAGGTTTTAAGAGTTACTTATTAAGGAAAAGTAAACATTACAGATAAGTCCTTCGATCTTGAGATCAGCATCATGAGTTTGAGACTCAGAGAAGGAGCGCGTCTGACTACGAATCGGGCGGCCCGGGTTCAAATCCCGGCTAGGACACTGGAGACTTTTCTCGCAGTGTTCCCATGCCTGCCGCTCTGAGGTGCACTCAGCCTCCTATCACAATGAGTAGCATAGTGTCCTTGGTACTCCGGGACACCTTGGGAAGGTAAAGGCGGTCGAGCGTGGGACTGACCACCAATTCTCACTTAGTACCGTAGGCCAAGAAAATGTGGAGCGCTACCTGTGCGTATCGTACAGGGGATAGCTTTACCTTTTTTATTGTTATTATTATTATTCCTATAATTGTTATTATTATTATTCCTATAATAACAATAATAATCATCATCTTCATCTTTATTAATGTGCTATGAACAGATATACAAGTGGAATAGTATAAAACCAATATAGCATAGGTCAAGAGATAATATTGTAAATTATAAAGGGTTAGAGAACATCAGGATAGAATAATTATTGTTTAGATTATAAAACATATTCTTCCAAGTATTTCATAATAAATATATACAATATTGATACCGCCATTATGAATACAGAAAAAAAAATACAAGGGCTCGTACAAGAGCCCTGTAACCTACATGATATGATTTTGAAGAATTAGAAGTATAGTTCACAATTAATCAAATTATAAATGTATAAAACAAGTTCGAGACAAGTCAATCACTTAAACAAATAAAAAAAAATTAGAAAAATTAGTTACTAATTCTTAGATGAAATATTATATTTTGTCATCATTCTGTTTAAGGATAATCTAAAGCAACGATCTCCATCAAAAGATGGCAGCACTATCTCCGTATTTGTCTAATGTATTCCTCTCGTTGCACGGAATTTAAATGCTGCTCCTACAAATTCAAGCCTAGAGAGTTCAAACTTTCAGGCAAGAAAGTTCATAACCAATTCAAAGAGCATGATCGATGCTGATTATTTATTTTCGTTTTTCTTCATTGTTGTTGTGAATATCGAAACCTATAACAATGAAGCTCTTCCAACAATGAACAAAAAAATATTAAAAATCGGCATTGATCATACTCTTGAATTGGTTATGAACTTTCTTCCCTAAACGTTAGAACTCTTTAGGTTTAAATTTGTAGGAGCAGCAATGGAATTTCGTATAACAGTGAAAATACATTAAGACATATACGGAGGTAGTGCTGCCATCTTTTGTTGGAGATCGTTGCTTTAGATTATCCTTAACGTGATATGTGATTTGTCTATAATCCTAAAAAAAATTACGAGTTCTTAACCTACGGGAAGGAACTTCTATGACATTTTTCCAGAATATAACTACTTTGGATTATATTTTTAAACAAGTCATCTATAAATTGTATATCTATTAATTTTGTCTCCTCTTAGGTACAAGGGCTCAGTCCCAAAGTATTGACACCAATGTTCGTAAATATACTTGAAGTACTCACACTTAAATCTATAGCATAAAATTCTAAAAAAAGAACTTTTGGACGCCTTCACGTTTTTCTTTGACGGTAACAGTATTTGTGTTCCAGATGATAATTGCATATTCAATTTTGCTTCTTACTAGTTTATAGAGCATTACATAAGTAGGAATACATTCCGACCATTGGTTGAACAGATAGCCAATCAACCTTTTCCCTTCCGTAGTTACAGCATGTAGATGAGTACTCAATGTCATGTTATAATAATATTAATAATAAAAAAAAAGAGAGAGATCAAAACTTGCCAAATGAGCAGCTGTGTTTGATTAATTTGATAACTTAATTGTAGAAGCGATAATAGTTGAACTCGTTGGTGGGGCTGAATATGGTGCGTTCGATAACTGACCATCTCCAGAAGGACATACGCACTGCTCCATGCTTTACTTCTGAAGACATCTGGTAACAGCCTATCTAAATGGGTGAAATAAAGAAAACATGTACTCAGTTCAAAGGTGCATGAAATATTAATACAAAAATTCTTCCAACAACCGTAAGTTATATTTATTATATATAAGTAAACGTCATGCAAATTTCACCGGGGTACACTTCAGGCACGAATTCTACTAATATTTCTTTTAATTTAGTATTTGTCAGACGAAGGGAAGCTGTTGTTCTACTTTTTCGTCTCCTTGACGTTCTCCTTTTTTTTTATGAGGAGGAATGGATTTGAGAGGATCACTTTGTCGGCTCAATACCTTATATTTTATACTGATACCAGTTTGTTTATTTTAAAAATATTTTTCCTTCCTTTCCATTCTTTAATTAATTTTCGGTTTCTTTTTCTACATACAAAAGTATTTTACTAACACAAAGGAATGCAATGGAGCGTGGCGGCTTAGCGGGAGCTTGCACTCCTCGTATTCGGGACCACATCAAATTAATGGTTTCCTTCAGTTAACCCAAATTAATACTGAAATTGTACCCTTGTATCCACGACAGGCTAGCTGTCTTCCTCCCCAGGGTGACCAAATAATAATAATAAAATAACCACCGGCGTTACAGACCGATAGGTCCTGAGGCTGCCCCAACGCCCTCTGTCCGCGCTTGGTGGAACTACATCCACCTGAGTGACGGCAATGTGGTCAGAACTGCGCGTCATCTAGCCACGAACAGGCGTATTAGGGGCTTTCTAGACCGAGTGGCCGCCACGTTTTTATTCACGTGACTCCCTAGTTTTCCTCACGACGCTGGGTGGACCCCGAAAAGTGGGACTCCAGCCGGGAATTGAACCCGGGACCACGCGGACATGAGTCCAACGCTCTAACCACTAGACTATGGAGACCCTAGGGTGACCAAATATATGGTTTTAATCCGCACAGTTTACTTTTTATATGGTGCATCCGGATATCTGGCTGGTATATGATCCGGACGCATACCGTCGGGACCAATTCACAATGCTTATTCGGCGTCATTATAAGATTTCCTTCATTATTGTAAATATAGGGTGATTTTTTTCAGAACGGGTGGATTTCATTCTGTCATAACATCTGTAAAAATTGTCCAATTTTAATGCGATTTTTTGCAAATGAAGCAGGAAGGATGAAAATTCTATGCAGTAAGGATGGTAATCACTAGGGAACGGATTTTTAGGTAAATAAATGTTTTTTCTGCAGTGAGATAGAGGCCCTTTCTTTTGCCAAAATGTTGATCATATCCTTTTATGTCACCACAGCAAATTTTATTTTACATAAAAACACATATTTTCCAGTTTTTCGTATGTAAATACATATTTAAAGTATTTTCGTTTTAAAAACATAATATCGCTCATTGAGGCCTGCTACATCGAAATCTTCGAAAGAAAAAAAAATGCTTATTCTCCCACACCTCTTTCATATCGAGTGTGTCAGGTTTGTTTTGTCTTTGAGCACGTTGACTGGCAGTCTTCTGGCGCCTTGCTTTAATCTACACGTAAGGTCCTGTTGTGGGAAATTCTACCCAGCCACAAGCCAGTTACAACATTGCAGGGCTTTGAATCCACGACGTGTCTTTTCGTTTGTGTTCTGAGTGGTATAAAATCCCTAAAATAAAGGCAAGTGTTTCACCTCGTTTGCAGAAGTTCTGTGACGAATATACGGATATGTTTTCTACTGATGGCAAAGTTCTATTTGGCCAACCGTGTGGTAAATCTGTCGCGGCTGACCAACGTTCACAAATTACGCAGCATTTGGAGAGCAAGAAGCATATTGCTGCTGCTTCACGTTTGAACAAGAAACAGGCATTTAATTGTCCGCATTTTCATTGGACTTGTGCAGAGCTTTTGTATCCGCAGATATTCCACTGTTCAAATTAAAGAACCCTGAATTACGAGTTTCTCGTGAAATATACGAACTTCGAACCGCCTGACGAATCAACATTGCGAAAAACTTATCTGCACAGGTGTTACGAGCAAACTTTACAACATATTCGCTCGGAATGTGTGCATCAAAATATTTGGGTATGTATGGACGAAACTACAGACTCCAGTGGTAGAAAAGTGAGAAACGCGATTGTAGGAGTGCTAAGTAATGATGACGAAACTGTATTGACGAAAAACTATTTGCTAGTGTGTAAAGAGCTATCTGCTGCTACACATGTAACGATAGCAAGGCTTTTCAACGAAGCAATGCAGCTATTGTGGCCAGAAGGCATAAAATTTGACAATGTTCTTCTTCTTGTTACAGATGCTGCTGCTTACATGAAAAAAGCTGTAGTAGGCCTTGCCGTTAGCTACCCCAAAATGGTACATGTTACCTGTGTGGCTCATGCGTTGCATAGAATATGTGAAAAGATAAGAGTTCTTTATCCCAAGGTCGATATACTAGTTTCAAATGGAAAGAAAGTTTTTATCAAGTCACCTAAAAGAATAGACATTTTTGATCAAAAATGCCCTGGGATTCCTCTTCCACCTGCTCCTGTAGTTACGCGATGGGGCACCTGGTTGGATGCCGTTGAGTATTATGCCCAGAACTTTGAACAATTCGTATCAGTCGTAAATGATCTCGACAAAGACGAAGCATCGTCTATAGAAATTCTGCAAGAACTGTTAAAAGATCCCTCCGTAAAACTCGAGTTAGCATTTCAACAAACCTGTCCTTTCTTTCTCGTTGTATAGAAAAACTTGAATCGTCATCGAACACTCTGTCAGCTTCAGTGGGTGAAATCCGCATAGTAGAAACGAAACTGAAAGAACTTACTGGATCTAACGCACAAGTGCTAATGTCTAAATTTACATACATTTTTGAAAAAAAAAGAAAAGAAAAGGTTTTCAAACACTGTGCAAAATTGCACGTGTTTTGGAAGGAGATGTGGTCAATTTCAGTGTTAGTGAAATTTCGTGTTTCAAATATGCGAGAACTGTTTCTTGTGACGTGGAGTGATCTTTCTCACAATATAAGATGCTTTTTAGAGATAATCGTCACAAATTTACTGCAACGCTTCCAAAGAATACCTCGCTATGAGGTAAGCATTTTAAAACTGACTTTTAAGATGTTTACAATACACATAATATTTAAGTTTCTGTTACGAAATATTTTTATTTTTGTCACATATTTTCAAAATTTATGGCACATAAATAAATAAATAAATATTTCTGAGTTTTTTAGCACATAAAGTTCCGTTCCCTAGTAATCACTTACCTTTCAAGCAGATGTTGGAAATGACCTTCATTTTCCTTTAGGCACATTTTTTTTACATTTGGGCACCCTCCCTCCCCTACCTCTTAGCTATATTAGCTCCGGGTCTGGATCGCGTACCTGGGGGCTACCTCGAACCAAATATCGTTCTCCTCAGAGCCGGGCTAGTCTACCCCCTGGGGACGTCTCCCCGTTTTGATCCCTACTCGGCGTCAAGTCGGAGACACATAGGATCTGTTTTGCACAATTTGTTAAGTTTAGGGTGGAGAGTGGGGGGGATTTTTCTTATGACCCAGTATCTGGTATCAAACCTGGGGCCTAATTTTCTCTAATTGGAAAATTGATTTACCAGGTATTATTACATTTAGAATTACAAGGTTTACAGATTATTTTAAATATGGATGGTAGAATTTGTTATTTATGTTACCTCGTTTTACCTTTATTTCTTCATTATTGTCTGCTCCTAACTCTTGTGTCCTGAAATATTGAGATCATACATAATTTATCTCTTAGTGGGTTTTTTTTTTTTTACTTTATTTATTATTGGTGTTTAGTTGTTTTTTCGTTTTGATTTTCTTTTTATGGTTGTTCTCATAATATTAATCTCATCTTGCACACATATTCATCGATCTATGCTGCATTCTCAGAATAAGATATGTGACAAAACCAAATTATGATAGTCAAATGAAATAATAAACAATTAATAGCAAGGGTTTCTTTAGCATTAACAGACATCACAATCGTATTTCATTACCTCAGTATATAGGAAGGATAACAACAATAGCAGCTAACTATAGCTGTAGAGGATACCTTGAGGTGTAACAATTAATTCACACGCTTCCAACCATGAATTATTATCCATACTTATTTTTATATGGGCCAGTCTAGTAACTTTGAACGTCGGCGCGTCATGATTCGCCTTTAGCTGTTAAAATCCACACCCATGCCGGGACCTTCGAGCCGATGGCCTACCGCCGCAGGCCGCTCGGCCGGCTCAATCTTATTATCCCGATTAGCTACATATTTAAATCATTCCTCATTCCAGAATAAAATTAGGTGTTTCGCTTTAGTATTAAAGTAATTAGCAACGATACGCATAACAATAGGTTCAATGAAATAAGGTAAGTGAATTAAGCGGAATAACATAAAACACAACAAATATACCATTGTTAGCAAATCTCTCCCTAGCATTATACAAATATCGCACTCACACATTATCATCATTAAGATTTACAAAAGGCAATTATACCATCAACAACCATTATGTATCAATAGTCAATACTGTCCTCCCGATAACTATACTACTGGTTGCAGGCTCGGTGATCATACCTGATATTCCAGTAGCGCATACGTCATTGCTGAGAGTTTTCCCTGCTAGCAAGACCGACTGGATTACCATTTTAACGATGTTTTGTTATTGCTCATTTTATTAATAACCTCGCGTTAATCGCCGAGCCTGCTTACCACAGCACCATAAGAATCAATATAAACGCTTTACACCACTTATACTATCTGACATAAATATATAAAAATATTCCCCCTTACAGAAAAACATATATTCAAACAACATACATTCATTCATTAATATTAGCATGCATTCCAACTTGTTCCGATTCCAGGTCACTGGTCACTGAAGTCTTCTCCTCCACGCCCAGGGGATTGGGGTAATATCCGGCGGCTCCCTCCTCTTCGATTTCCCTGTTCTCCAGCTACTTCAAAAACATTCGTAGGAGTCATATATCACACTAACACTCATGATTACACTCACTTTATACTATGTGGTTGTCCACAAATCCAGAGCCTCGAAGTCCGATGTTGTCCAAAAACCCGTAGGTTGGCACGTTTTAGCGTGTTTATAGTTTTCCGAGCGCGATCACACGGCATTACAGTTCATTCGTAAGGCACGAACACGGACACAAAGCATACATACGAATATATAGTTTGTATACTCGGGTTCTCCTATATATGTTTTCACTCAGTTCTTTTATTACTATATTCTCTATGGCAAATTCAAGAATTTTTGCTGATAGCTCATTTAAGTTTGTTCGCTTTTCTTTGTTCCTCATTAGTTCTCTCAGGGACCAACCATCCAGTTTCTCCCTGACATCTGCTATTTGTTGTTCTAGTCGATCGTTTTCTTAGTTCCTCACGTTATATCGGCACTCGAGGACCACATGTTATGGTGTTGAGTCTAGACCGCAGCCGCACGTCGGGGAGTCGATTAATCCGAGCTCATAAAGTCTTCATGTGCACGGTCCGTGTCCACTCAAGAAATGGACCACGCCTTTATCTGGCGATCAGTGTTCCCAGCTCAACCTCTCGTTCATGTTATCTATTATATCAAATAATCTTCTTGATTTATTACTATTGTTCCATTTTTTTTGCCAACGTTCAAGTATTATTCCATTTATATATATTTTTTAGTATTTGCTAATTCTCTTATAATTTCTGTTGCTCTTGTTATTTTTTTTTTTATTTTTTAAGCCAGTACGTAGCCGTGTTTATAATTATTTCTAGATGAGTTGGTGGTATGCTTCCCCGGGTGTTGTTCTGTATGCTCTAGACATTCGTAGTAATATTGTCTCTGTGCCCTGTTTAACTTCATCTGTAGCGTTTTGTTTTCATTCAGTCTGTGACCCCACACGCTCGCGCCATTTGTAGCGATGGCATTTATAATCGCATTGTGATATAAATTTCAATGGTAGGCCAAATTTAGTATTTGCAATGGTTATTAGTTTATTGTTAATTTTGACTATTTTACTTGCGATTGCATTAATATGATCATTGAAGTTTAGCTTTTCATCAATTAGGATTCCTAAGTATTTAAAGGTTGTTACTCTGTTTATTAATTTATTATTATATTTTATTTTTGGGTTTCTTTTCAGCTTGTTTTTAAATATCATATATTTTGTTGTTTTCTTTTCTGGTGAAATTTCTAATTTATTCTAGCTGCACCATGATTTCATGAATTCTAGGATTCTGTTTGCTTTATTTTTAATCCCATCTCTTGACTTTCCCTCTGTTATCACTGCAATATCATCGGCGTACACAATCAGACACCGTGTCTGCTTCATTTTATTTATGCAGGGGTCAATGCAAATGTCCCAGAACACCGGTTCACATATAAAACCCTGTGGACATCCTTTTTTTTTTTTTAATGTCATGTTTCTTACAGTGAGAATGGAATTCTACAATGAAGCATGAATGAAGTGTTCAGAGTTTGGCTGCTTCTCATGGTGACAGGAACCCGAAATTAAAATAAAATACTATGATTATGAGTTCCATGGAGTTGATGATTAGTAAGTGAGACACACCTGATTTTAACGTTCTATTCCACAATAAAGTCGACTGTAGAAGCACCTTCCTTCTAGTTCCACTGAAACGAGACTAAGTTGGATGCGCCCTATCTAACGCGTGCAAAATGTTGTGCAGTGCGGCTAGTTTCAAACATTTATTACAAAAATGCAGTTTCATAAAATGTCCCATTTCTGACTGCGGAATGTCGGAACTCTGATAACATTCCGAAACCGAAACCGAAAAAAAAAAGATATTAATTTCGCACTTCCTTGATAACATTTCAGGCACACGAGTATTCATTTTTATAAAATAGGTTGGCAAAACTGACAACTGGAGCGCTTAGGGACACGAAAACTCACATTACTTTTCAATTTTGTCGAATATTGATTTGTGCCAAGTTTGGTTTGTGTAGAACCACTAACACAACTGGGGTGCTCCAGGATGGTAAGACTCACAGAATTCTTCTATTGTACCTAATAACGTTTATGCCAGTTTTGGTACAGATATATCTAACGGAAGGAAGGCATTTCGAACAATTGAATAATTAAAAAAACTAAATGGACTGGCAACACTGAACCACTACACCAATCATGACGATTCCTGTGGCTCTGAGCCAATACCGTTCCAACAACACCTCAAGAGCCTCTATATATACTTTGTAGTTCTTGAGACTTATTTTCCAGACAGACAAAATGACTTAAGTGATATTATAAGGTCTCTCTCTCGCTATAACTTCGCAATCAAGTGACCTAAACCGGATTGGACAGTGATAACAAATGTAGAAAACTGAGAATTTAGTCCATATTGGATAGACTCTAAGAGGAGAAATAAGGTTAAATGTTTGCTCTGGCGTTACTTTCGACACTTAGCATTCACTCCAGTATCGTTCGATTTATCATACAGAAGTTTTGCTGTTTCTGTTATTTTGTCATAGCCGTGTACATTGTTGTTCAAAATAGTAGAGACGCAAAACATGTAACTATGATAATTATTTTGATTGCTATCTCAGTCATTTTTAAAAATGAGTGCCGTTTTCTACTTCTAAAAGAACGAACCATGGAACTACTCACAAGTAATTGAGCCAAGGAAGCGTATGTGAACTTACTACATTTTGGCTCTAAACACATTTTGGACTTACATATTAACATTACTAGAACAAAAATCGACTAACCATTCGTTGAGGCCTTCTCAAAGCTGTACATAACTGCATTTATCTCATTTTGGTCAAAATTGAACGTCGTTCTGGCTCTCGGGTACAGATTTATTCATGGCAAGGTGGCCTCCTTTCTTAAGTTTTTCATCTAGTCACGAAGGTATTGCAAGGATTTTTGTATTCAGTTTCAAT
>JAGDQP010074043.1:0-10315 GCA_022664845.1 Lepisma saccharinum | reverse complement strand
ATGATTTTTGTATTGCTATTTTTACAAAATAAGGTTCAAAGTTTACGAGAAAGAAACAATATCAGCTTTCAACGATAAGCTTTTGATTACGAACTTGTTTCTTTTCTAACTTCAACAAGAGTTTAAGATACGAGGACAGATCATTTAAGTTGTCATGACAATATATGCTAATCTGTCATACAAGTTTTCACTGCATGATCTTAGCTATCATCCAGCTACAGATACAAACCTATCTAACAAATATTACGGGAATTTCTGATTTCATGGTTATCGACCACTCAGAGCCTTCTTGCCCGATTTCGTATAGAAACCACTCCCGCGTGATCTTCAAACATTAACTAAATGAAAGACTGACAAAACAAACTCCCTATTGGCTTCACATACTAAATCTTCTCTTAAGAAAATATGTTTACAGGAAGCTTCCCATTCAAGTTTAAGACAAGTCTGGTTATATCAAACGCTTTTAACCAATTTCCCGTTTCTATTTTAATCTTTTGTGGAAGCAGGGATCTTCACTTAACCCTAGATTTTTATGATTGGCAGTAATTATATTTGAGGACTTTTCGTTGCAGCTTAGAAATCATTTTCCCTGAAATTGAACATTGCGAATACTTTATGATGTGAGAACTTGTAGTGAACATAGTTATAAGATGCAAAGATGACATTGACAAAATGAAGATCACCTAAAATCTAAACAATGTTATGTCTCATAAAAAGTTTTCTTGAAAAGGCGTCTGTCATCTGATGCCTTCAGTTTTGTGTAGCACCAAATATTTTAAGGCACACTGTCATGCCGCTACTCTGAAGAATTCCCTTTTAGCTTCCCATTTGAATGGTGTAATGTATTCCCGTGTCTATTATGATATTTTACCTCAGTAACACGAATTAGGACAGTTAAACTTACATTCACTTGTCAGCGGGCATTCATTGACTCCATGGCCGATATCGTATAGAAATCACATCCCTGAAAATTCAACATTAACTCAAGTGAAAATAAGATGTATTGGTTTCATTTATTAAATATAACTTTCTGAATTACATCTTATACAAGTTTTTGCTAACGCCTTTGCATCTTCCAGCTGCAAGCAAACCGACATGATCTCGTATTTATCTTTCGTTTTTGAACAAACAGCAGTTAAGACGGGAAACATACTTTAGTCCTTACCGGACATTGAATGCTGTGTTTTCTGATAGCATATACAAGATATTCCAACACTCTGCCAAATCCAACACTGTTTCAGGAAACACTTTTACTAGGACAATATAATGAGTTGAGTTTTGAAAAATGTCATTCTAATTCGGAATTTGTATTTGCAGAAAAGCCTAACAAAAGTTTAAACTTTATGAAAGTGTTCTTTTTGTTTATTACGGGAAACAGTCTGATTGCTTGTTACCAGTTCCTTCTGTACCTCTCCGTGTGAATTTTAGGCTTTCTCCACACAGCAACAGTTATGGGGGACTGTAGGTTCAGTCGTCCTCGGCAACTCCAATCAACACTATCCGATAGCTCCCCGTAAACTGCGATCACTGTTCCTACCAAATAATCTTCTTAATGTGTACAATTCGAATTGAAATTTCATATGTAGCTACTTGATTTCAGATAAGAGGAATGCAGAAAACAAAAGTCGAACTTCTATTTTTTAATTTTCTTACCAGGTACAAATAATCTTGATATAAACAAAACAAAGCAGTTGAATTGCAGGAATTAAACAATTTTGTATTGTAACAAAAAATTGATATGTTCAAAATAAATAAACTTGTATTGCCACAAAAGTCTTAGCACCTGAAATTAAGAAAGAAGAAAACAAAAGTTGTGAGAAAATTACAAGCCAAACCAAACTTGTATTCTGACAAAAGAATTTCCATACGTTCGAAATAAATAAATAAAACGTTGGAAGTATAATCAAAACATTTTAGTGTAACAATTTTCTCCCATTGTAACAAAAAATTATATTATGCAGACAAGCACACTTTGTCAAATGTAATTTGAAAAGAGAAACTACTGAAGCATCAGCGATTTGTATTCTAATATGATACTCTTTTCATTGTAGTTTAATTTGGCTATCTCTCCCCGTCTCTCTCTCTCCTATAAAACTTTTAAATAATTTCGCGTATATATGGGAAAATGAATATCTACCTCTTCTCGACAACGCCTCGACTCTTCTGCCGTCAAGCTTCCAAGTTCCAACTCCCGTGAAGAGTTAGTTTCACTGTTAGGTTATGTGACTAACGTCTCGCCTTGAACGACATAACAGCTGCAACTCTGCAACACTATTAAGGCAACACTGCATACCACTAGTAGTACAATGGTGAAATACTTCCTATAACACTATTTTTCCCTCTTTAATTTGACTGTGTCTCCAGCTTTTATTGCCATGTAACAAACTAATTTATTTTATTTTTAATTCTAAGTTAGCAAACCTGTAAAGGTCCGTTTATTTCACCAAAGAAAATTATTTGGACTAATGAACGAATAAAATTGTCACATACTAAAACATTTATATAAGAACAATCAATCATATGTGTAGTGTGAAACAAAAAAATTTGAATGCTTTTCCTAATATTTATTCTAAGCAAAAGAACAAAAGCAAAAATATACAACACTTTTACACTTCACTAAGACAAATGTCACTTCATATCTTTTAGGGTAATGTCTGAATGCAGTGTAATATAGTTCTGAAAACACCTACCATTCTATAGTTTGGTTGTATATTTCACTTCTACACTTCCTTGTCATTTTTATATTATATTAATGGAAATAGACTTTAATTTTAAAACATATTTTACTTACAACAAGAAATTAAATAATTGTCATCTAGCACTTGGTTTGAATTCAATTTGTCCACTTTCATATTTGTCACCCACTGATTAACATTAGTAAGTCTATTCCTTACAGATACACGCAAAGCTTTTGTCGTATATCTGTTCAATAACTGATTAAAGTTTTGAAGAAAACTTGTTCCTATAGGCATAATATTAACACATCTCAAAGTAGAGCCAAGCACGAATGATGTAGGGTAATTGAATTGTCTTTGTTCAGGAACTCACTTCTTATGGGAACTATAATTTTTGCGTTATTTTCCATATTGATGATAAACCACTGATAGCTCAGATTGGTTTTTAAATGAGTTTCTCTGTATATTCTATAAAGTTCTCTTAAAATGGCTGGCTTACATAAAATACGTGTCGTTTTCACATCCAAATACTTGCTCCCACGATTACACATATGGGTGTATGGATTTACCCAGTGTAAAAAGCACCCCTGACATAGTAGGTACTCACTACTTTCGTAACGTTTCAATGCTTCCCAAATACATCCGACTGAGGCACTGTTGAATGTACAATCACATACACTTTCATTGACAAGTTCGTTGACCATCTCTGTGTCCTCTTTTGCAATACCCAAAGCTATCTCACATAAATTATCACTGCTAATGTTGTTATCTCCATCCACCACGATAACGTCAAACTCCTCTGCGTTATTTAAAGGTAGCTCACATGATGTACTACTGGCAAGATCTTCTTCGTCTCCAACAAATACTAATATTTTAGAGTTCACTACACCAGCCATATTGATCCTTTCAGTCGTTCGAAGTCTGCTAGGATATAACTCAATGTAGGGAAATGCTACCAATATTTATCCAACTCAGAGACTCCAAATTTCTGCGAATGAAGTCACCTTGTTGCGCACTAAATTTGCGCAGTACTGTTTTCTTGTCTAGTCATTAATACTTCTTTATTGGTAAATATATAACTCCTTGATTTGGCAATGGAACCAGGAGTATTATCTTGATGTTATTCCAAGAATTACAACTTCGACCTTGAATTCATAATTAGTTAGGTTAAAAGAATGTCTTGTATTGGTTTAAGATTCTTGTGATGCACTTGCAAGAACCATCTTAAGAAAATCCGATTTTCTTTCTTGGACAAATCTTGTAGGCACCTTATTGTTCGATTTCTCTAGTGCACGATGGTTTGTTTGATTTCCTCTTTGCCTACTGGTGTCAACTAAAAACTCCAAAGTCTCTGTTTGTTTGGTGTAACCCTTAGTGTTGTTTAGTAAGGAATCCAGACATTTTGTCCCTGTTGGTCTAATGGTTAGAGTTGTTGTCTACTTTCTCTAGTGTTCAATTGACAAGTCACTACATAAAAGCTGTAGATTCTCAACACTTGTGTTTTCCTAAGCGAGGAATCTGTTGTGTATTATTTTGAGTAAATGTTAGTTTTATTTGTCTGCGTTGTTATATTCCGAGTTCAACTTAGATGTAATTATCTTCTTTCAAACAAAATTATAGATTCTGTAATGTTCACTCAGTTTTTGTGTTTCTAAAACCAAAACGGAGAAAACAACTTCCTACGTAAAACATTTTCTGAAAACAATGCAATACAACTTCTTCTTGTAACAATAATTTAAAAAATGTAGATTTTTCTGCAAACAAGAAAAACCGAAAGAACTTTTATGAAATGGATAAACAAACTATTACGAAAACTTTTTTGTTAGAAAAACTATTTTCAAGATTTTTCCTTACGAAAACTTTTGTGAATTTTTTTGTTACATAAATTTTTTTCTTAATAAAACTTTTTGTTACAAATGTTTTCTTACGATTTTTTCTTACTAAAACTTTTTGTTGCAAACTTTTTCTTCCTACTTTTTTGTTGCAAACTTTTTTCTTAGAAAATTTTTCTTACTAAAACCATTTATTCCAAATTTTTTTGTTGCAAAAATTTTTTCTTACAAACTTTTTTTCTTGGGAATATTTTGAAAATACAAATAGTTTTGTTACGAAATTATTTTTTGTCAAACAAAATTACAAAAATTTCTTTACTATTTTTTTGAAAAGAAATACTTTTCTAATTTTTTTTAATACTTACGTAAAATATTGTCTTGTAAGGTAAGTTTGTTAAAGGAGTTGGAGTAAGAATACAAATTAGAATTCTTGTTAACTTTAATTACAATATCCTTTTCATTGTACAAGAAAACGTTTTACTATGATTTCACTTTATGTATCAGTATTTCGTATAAGTTGTCTTTAAACACAATAATTTATACCAGTTGATTTTTTATTTCAGCATTGTTTGTGTCACTTGTCTGGAAAAGCATCACTGTTCAATAGTTTGTAGTCACAACACTTTTGTATCAATGGGAAAATGTTTGAGTGTATGTATCTTACATATACAGAAATAAAAAGTCCCTTGTTAGTACAAATCAATTGTTTTATTTCCTATACAAATACCAGTCTGTGTGTATATTCAAAGTTAGAAGCAGTGAAGATCTTTGTTGGTACAAGTCCATGGATGCAATACATCTTTCACCCATAAGATTAAACGGATTCTGTCCTTACTTTCGGAATCTGTCACCATTTTCTTGTAAGTCCTAAGAAATTTATGCAGTATATCAATAGAATCAGTGTGAAATTCAGTAAATTTCTGGTATATCTGATCACAAACCAAGGGAGTTGTTAATACGTAAATCATACGAAGTAGAGTAATTTCCTTGCTTACGTCTACACACTCATGGTCAAAGTCAAAGGAAATATGGTGAAAGCACTAATCACAAATTATACTAAAGCAAGGTGTCCATTCTTCAAGACTTGACAGCACACAGTCGACAGCCACCTCGGCAAAAGTACACTCACAGTTAGCCATTGTTTCCTGATTCAGCTGCAGCAGACTAAGTCACAATCGAATCATCATGGCAATTTATTTACTTCATCAGCCAATCAGATTATTTAAATTCAAATGACGTCATTACCTAGTATGGTAGTGCTTGTTTGCTTAGTTCTTGTTACAACTCTACAAAAATGCTATTTTATTCATAGAGCCTACTGGAGCACGAGACGAGTGTATTTACCCTTTTAAAAGGTTTGTAGCCATTAAGTACAGTTTTTGCAGTCCGTATCCTGTGAGATATGCAACCTAACAATACTAGTAAGATACTTTGCTTTGGAAATGTAGTCTAAAATCCAAGCATATCAGACAAAAAGAAAACTAGGTAATATCATTTTATTAAAATAATCCATGGTTGGCAACACTTAAAAGTTTGGTTTAAGATGGCAACTCTTGTTGTCGTTGTTGAATTACTATACAAATGATAAGGAATAACTTATTAAATGATTTTAAGATGGAAAAGCTGTTAAGTGTAAGATGACAACACTGCTTGTTCAGCAATGCCAGCTGGCTGTGATATTCTTTCACAGACCCTTTTCCCCCACTTGTCTCCTACTGTTCCTGTCTCAAGTAAACATATGCTTGCAAACTGTGAAAGCAAGGCTTGGACTTCCGGTGTGCAGTGCTAGTTTCTTAGTGTGTGTGTGTGTTTATGTGTGTTTCTGACGGGGTTCTGCAATAGTTGACATATGCGGGAAATGTTCTTGCATCAGGCGATAACATCCATGAGTCAAGTCCCGTAAACTTAGGAAATATTATTTCGTTATACTACCTAAGATTCTGCCAAGGAAAAATATAAAAGTAAGTAATTATAATTTCTTATTACCAAGTCCATTTGTCTTTATCTACCTTACAAAACACTATATACTAAGGCTATACCTAATTTAATTCATTAATATGTTCAATACAAAGTCTTTTAGTCCACCTACATGGTCTCAGGAAAGGTAGATTTATCAATACATGTCGTATAAAGAGAGTACCGTACATTGTAATTATGTGGTGTCAATCACTTGAATTGACATAACAAGCAGTCCAATAGACCTCATTTTCTTCTTATATTACGAGTAAATGTTGTTCCAAACATTCTTTTGACTATAATCAGTTCTTTCTAGCTTTCATTTGATTCAAAGTACTTCAAGTACTACTTATCTCCTTAACCAAACAGTCTTTTCGACCATAACATACATGCAAAATCGTTATATATTCATAAAAATGCAACTACAAGAGTAGATGATATCTAAAATCATGTTCAAGCTACTTCAAATGTGAGTTTTCTCGTTATATATTGTTTCAAAGTAGTCGGTATTATGTAAATCCACGCTTTTTGCCTTCAAATACGCGTTCAACTTAGTTTAAATGACAGTTTTCTTGTTACATATTGACTAAGTATGGTTCTTAGGACTTCTCTTTGTATTAATAAAGCGCATAATATAGGCAATTATGATTTACCAGACTTGATTCCCCAATTAATATGCAAAGTGTACAAGTAAAATAATGTCTACAATCCATTCTGAACAGTCTATCACGCGAGAAGATCAAAACAATGAGTCCTTCATATCATATTTTTCGTTGAAATACCTATTTTAATGTTCAATATTAACAAAATTGTATTGCACATGGTCATATTCGGGTAATCATCTGCTTTGGGGCCGCCATTTTCATATTCAAGAACTTGTTTTGTAACAACTAACCTCTAATATGGCGTTACTCTCGTATTTTCGGGCTTCAAAAGTACGTCAAAGACTAGTTTTCTGCTTAAATTAATGTTCGAATATCTCTTTGACAGTGTGTATCGGTAAATAAGATGACTTCATTCCCGAAGTTTTACATCAATTGGTCCTTTTCGTGTTTTATTAAACTTCTTTCTACTTCAAATTTCACTTTTCTCCCTATATATTGAGTCTACGTAGCTGTAAGAACTCCCTTCCTGATAACAAACACTGAAATAGTTGCAATTTCATCTGAGAAGTCTACTTTAGACACATCATAATCACGTTTGTCCTATAGATTACCACCAAATAATTCTTTCCAAGGGTAAAATACAATGCAAAAAACTCATTTCTAGTTAAATTATCTGTTAAATATGTTCTCCAAAGTGATAGTTTGATGTTTAATTCATTCTTTTCCTATTTCAAAACAGGTCTTTTCTCTTAAAAACGCGTATGAATACCCATGTGAAGCAGCAAATAGCCTTCAAAACAGTTGCTAATCGGTTAAGTTCTAGTTAAACATGCAGGTCGGAAGGCGTGTTATACAGGTTTTCCATTGCATAGAACAATAAACACCCGGTATTAAGCTAAATTCAGATTTCAAATCTGGTTCAAATGCGTCTCGTATGCGATTCAAAGGAATAATTACCCTGTATTAAGGTAGATTCTCTTAAAAGTAGCGTGTATAATCGTGTTATATAGTTTTGCATGTCCTCTGAGGCCATATATAACTGATATTTTAAGTTAAAATAGATTTGTACACATAGAATACACTTGTTTGTACACTTTCGGTGCGCTAATTAGCTCACAAATAGCGATATTGTAGTAATTTCGACTTTAAAAGTCTTAAGAAACATCTCAAAAGTAAAATATTAGGATAAATTTTGCTTACAAACGCTTTAATCACATATCATATGCTTCTTTGTGCACAATAAATGCACTTCTAGTGTTCAAATTATTCCAAAATTGGTACTCTTGCAGTAATTTCGGTTTACATTGGTTCAAATCGCATTGTTCTATATGTAAATTATGTATATTTCATCGTCTGAAGAATTAAAATCTGATTCATTTATACAAATAGAGGTGTGAAAAAAAACAAAAACACTTCTTATGCAGAATATTCACATCTCTGGAGTAGAAATTATTCATAAAAGATGCTAGTATTATAGCAAATTCTCCTTATACAGGTGTCAAAACATAACTCAGCAATTCCATTACACAACGCACAAGTATCTATAATGGTAAAGTATACAGATAAGACAGTTTCGTTGTCTTAGCCTTGTCTGATTATAAATAAATATTGTATATAAGCTCGTATATATCTATATTGATATTTACAAATTGACATATTGATATTATGTATACGTAATTTCTTATATAAAGCTATCGTTAGATAGATTATCTTTGAATATTTATCCTAACTATGTAATATTCTTCTAATATTTCGTATCAAACCTCACCGTTTTCTTCTGTTTAAATATTTAAGAAAGAGTTAACATGCATTTTTCGTACCTCGACGGAGAAGGTTTTCACTTCTCCAAATCTCAAGCACTGCGAAAATTAAATCGATATTTATCGCATGCCACATCAGATTGTGTGATCTGTTAGGTAAAACAATTAACGTCTGGGTTCAGAGGCACCACTGTCTCCACCCTCCCCAATCGGCACGACCAGATTTCCGGTTTCTCATGGCCACAAAATTCCCAGGCTTCTCTGTGGAGTCAAAGACTTGAACCTAGGGCCCAAAGGTGAAGTTTTATGTGGGAAAATTTCAGTTTTGTCAAAATAACAGCCTGCATATGTCAATTTTGCACCAGTGTTTAAATTTCGGTGGGGTGGGCTCGGAGAAAAACGCACACCACTACTATTTAATGATTAATTACCCCATCCATTTATTAGAGAAAGAAAGGAGGATACAGATGCGTTGTATCGTCTTAAAATTTCCAGAAGAAGAAGGAGAGAGTAAGGAAAGATGTTTTCACTGCATCTTCCGGTTGCTTTGACAAATTTAGCTTGTGTTCAGACGAATCATTGCGAGAAGCATGATCCAAACATTGGCTAGCGTTTTTGACTTCAAAACGATACTTCAGGAGTCAACCGGGGTTCGAGTCTTGCTAAGTCCCCTTCCGTCCAATCATTTCGACATATCCAACGTATGTCTTCTTGATTTGTTATCGAATTCATTCTACAGCAAAATAATATAGCAATATAAATTTCGAACGACTAGTCGCTATAGGGTGTTCATAAAATAATTAACATGTATCTGAATTATAAAATAAAATTAAAATAGAGGTAATTGCTGGATTAAAACAATGAAAATATAATGCATTGAAGGTAATATATACATTAAATGTTGGAAAACTTGATAGCAGATTGATTACTGAGTATTTCAGGTATTGCTTTTGTCAGCCATTACATAGAGTATACAGTGTATGAACAAAAAAAGTGGTACCATATTGATCGTTGATTATTTATCATATTATTATCGTCGACTACTGTATAAATCATAGTTATTACTATAATGTAAGGTAAAATGCTAATTTCTGCAACATTTAATGCACCATAGGCGGTGAGCGTGTACAGAAAAGCCACCTTTAAGAAAATTGGATTAACGCAGTCAACGCATATAACACGCGTGTACATTAAAACACGGCCTAAGAAAATTCTAAGGATTGTGTGACTATGAAATAAAATTGCTTTGCTTTTGGCAAGGTTTAATTTATAAAATCCGTGGAAATTGTTGGATTAGTGTATTCAGACATGTAGTTATTGTAATCTAGGAGGAGGAGGGGGGACAGAAATGGAGCAAGCTAAGCCTGTGGTTAAACAAAAAGTACCTGCCACTTTTTTCCGATTATTTCATGATTAGACTGAAGTATTATAAAGAAATAAAAATGGTCTGATATTTGAAGTATATCAAGCTAATTGTAGGATGGCAA
>JAGDQP010074042.1:0-10315 GCA_022664845.1 Lepisma saccharinum | reverse complement strand
AGGACTTTTCTGGGGTCAGCTTCTACGACATTATATGAGAGGCTCAACTGAAACCGCTGAAGGTCAATAACCACGAGATGGGATTTTCCAATGTTTTGTTACCTTTGAAAACCAGCAACATCTGGTGTTCATTAGCTGTATGCTCCCCAAATGCTTTATTAATATTGCTGATTGTTAATTGTAAAGAATATTCCAGTTTTAAGTCATAAAAGAAAATTAATTATACGTTCTAAATGTTCCACTTTGACGCCGTTATGTGCAACAACAGTGCATCTTAAAACGTGTTCACGCACTTTTCAACAGTGTTGTGAAGAAACGAGAATTTGGCTATCTTCAGGGAAACTGAAGAGTGAAGGATAATGAATGGAGCCTAAAAGAACAAAATGTCAGTACTTACTACAGTACAGTACAAATAAAGTAACATTTAAAAGATGTCCTTTGTATTACCCGTAGCGTTATGGAAAATACATGATCCAACAGGAATATGGCCATTTCTACAAGATGTATTGCGAGGCCAGGATTGATATTACCCTTTCTGCTATGTCCTTTAGGCATGTGGAAGGTTACATTTGGTCACAGTAATATTAAAATCTATGCGTTTACATTTTATTTGGTAAACGCCTGAAGGTTTCTCTGGTTTGTGTAAATCCATTGCATCCACTAAAAGATTTGTCAATAATTTTTGTGAGATGGGCACTGGTTTCAAGTTACTTTCCAAATAAAGTCCGGATCATTGTTTTTCAACTAGTGTAAATGAGGGAAAGCCGAACCATTTCAACGCTGTGGGTGCATGCAAGAACCTGATAAGTTGCATTTTTTTAAAATTGAGTTTTAACCATAGCAATGTACAGTACCCGTCTCTTACCTCACAAATTTTGATAGCTCTCGATAGCATAGAATGCCTCCAAACGATGGATCTCTCATGATATCCGCAAATGAATTATATCTTTCTTCCGTGCAAGAATCTGATAAGGAACTTTGTCTAAATTTTTGACAGTGACAACATGAGCTTAGTGCTTACGAAGTGTGGAATGGGAAGTGAAGGATTTTGTCTGACATACATTTTAAATTAGGAGACGTATATCAACACTTACACATTCCATAATACATCTTCTAATTCAAATACTTTCTTCCAATTATACTTCTTTTCTAATATACAGTACATAAATTTCCTTCTATCCCTTCTCCCGTGCTTCTAACAGCATTAGCCCAATATGCAACCAAGTTACCACCGGATTTGACTTACATTCCTTGACTTAACTATTTACCCGACTTTAACCTACATTATAAAACATATTTTTCCCCAATCAGATCTACATTAGAAAATCGTAATCAGATCTACATCGTAATATCTGGAGGCGTGGAACAAGAAATATTCCGAATGAACTACCTTCGTTGTGCACAAAAAAAGGAAACCTTTAGCAGCGATTTAGAAGAATAAATTAAAGTAGAGAAGCCGGAAAAAGAGAGTGGTCAAAGTTTGGAGTAGTGTTATCATATTAAGTTCTTGCACGCTAATAATTGTATTACTAATGGCCAATTTTTAAAAGTTTGTCATATGTGACATGTTTTCGCATGTAAACTGATCTAGATTTGAGAACATAGTTTTATGGCTATTTACTACATGCTGAAACTGTACAGTAGTAAAAATATGTTAACCTGGTAGCAAGAAAATTTTAAAGTTTATTTTCTCAAAACTTTGAAATTGTAATATATCAGGGTTTTTCATCCACCCACAGAACGGTTTTTCGTAAGGGAATTTTTTATTAGATGTGTTAGTAGATCTGTCAGATGATTTTTCTACCGCCAACTGTCAAGTATATATTTCAAGTAACTGTTATGCAACCCTATTTCATAAACCTTATCATTTTTTTCTTGATGTCAAGACCAGCTTTGGTGCGGCAGATGTTATAGACTCTAAAGATGGTTCCAGGTAAGTGTTATCGTGGCCCGTCCTGTTAAGTGTCTATGCTCGACCTTTCACCTTTCTAGACGCTTTGTATTGAGTTACACCTTACTCAAAACCTTTATAAAATAGAAAATACTTGCTTCACCAAATACGGAATATCACTTACGGATTTTAACTTTCATGCTAACACAAAATAAAATTACAAACAGCAAAAGATAAACGCTTATAAACAATAATTATTTGCTTATTTTAAGCATTTTGTAATGAAATTTAAGGGGATGGCTTGAAAAAGAAGCTTATAATCCCTGATTTAAGATTTGGAAGTATTCACAATAGTATGCAAACAGCGTGAAGAAAAATACAGCTCTGAACAATTTATTTCGTTTATACATTGCACATTGGTGTAAAGACTTTAAAATAAGTTTCCGCGAAACTACCTATTGCGCTAGGTGCCCTTTCTCCAGACATTACCTTAATTTGCCTTTGTTAAACTTATATGGTGTAGCATCTACTGCATTTATGTAATGAATGAGAGGGGGAGGAGGCGGTGAAAAACTAGACATTGGTCACTTGTTTCCCACTTACAATTAATGTTGCAATTTATCATTATCACTACAATATCAACGATTAAGTCTTCGTGCTTTCCAAACTCAATTCGCGTCTGCAGCATCTTTCAAATTGTTCACTTTCCTATATAGACTCAAACACAGATCTAATCTCATTATTATTAATACAAAGAGATTCGTGAGAACACATTTGTCACCTTTCAGGTACCATTTTAATAAACCCTACTCATGGAAGCCATGTTATTCTTATTTCAGCCCCTACTACTCCCCGAAGTTAATTAGGAAGTCTTTCTTTACACTTACCATGAATTTCAGGCCATCTTCTACCGAATGATCTCTGGAGAAATTTACATTGATTTTTGACCCTTGGACGGCTACAGGACTCTTCGAGGCAATATCAGCCGCCAAGTCAATTGCTGCACTTAACATCCTAGAATATGACAGAAAAAAATTATACTAAAAGTACTTGAAAAATTACGTCACTGTTTTCGTTCAATATTGTTTCGAACACTAACTAGCTTTGTTTTCTTTTCAAGCTATCGAACCAGTCGAGGTTCATATAACCATGAGCAAGTTAACAATTACTTTGATTATTCCATCTGACTTCAATCTTTTTTTGTTATACTAATTTACTTACATCACATAATTCAGTTCAGTTGTAAGATTACGAACTAGTAAATTATCGCCGCCACATTGAAATTATAATACACTGAGTTATAAGAGGTACTATCTGTCAAAAGTAGAGTTTTTAAGTTCTGTTTAACCCTATGCATCATGTCAACACTACATAGTACCAACTACAATTGTCAGTGCATAAAGAAGGCCTTACAACTGCACAGTCCAACTTAATATTCCTTAAGAAGAGTTTGAAAATAAGCTTGCCACAGAAGTTCCACTAAAAAAATGTTGGAACACTTTAAAAAGATACAAATTTCGTACCATCAATGCTCTAAATCGAATGGCATATAATTACGGCATATTAACAAACAAAATCGGAATTTATATTGGAAACTTTTTCAGTGTAGAAAAGCAGAAAATAAATCGCATACGAAAAGCTAAATCATTTGGTTTCCATCAGCGTATGTGAGAAAGAAGAAAAAGGGACAAAACGCTACAGCCTGAGGAAATAGTGCAAAATCTCTCGTTTGTAATAACGAAATTTTTTTTATTAAGTATAAAGTGTATTAATATCGAAAATACACTGTGTATATGTATCAAGTACAGCATTACTCCGTATCTCCCTGATAACAATACCTATTATTGCAGATGCTATAGCATTTTTCATCGCCTGACCATTTTAAATAATAAAAGAAAATAATCTGTGCTGTATTTTTTCTGTATATGTAATTATATGTAATACATGACTCGAAATGATCACATTACTATTCAGGAATCGTAATTTTCAATTGCTACAATTTTTAATGTCGTACGAACTATTAAAAGAGAGAACAACTATATATATATATATATATATATATATATATATATAGGGTGTTTGTTTATTCGCGCATCCCTTGTACACCTATTCATAGCACATCGAAAAGTGGACGGAAATATTATTCAAAGTAAACATGAATAAGGAAACTCTTCGTTTTCACGGTAATCGGCCTCAAACATGCTAAATTTCAAAACAGAATTTAAAAATTATGGAATGAACTAGTACAGATGTGAAGTCAAACGTTGCTGTATATTCTTGTATTGAATCGAATACTCACTAGTAACGTATACACTCACACATGTATCTTCCCCCAAATTAGTTTAAAAAGTCGGAGAATCTACCTAAAATACTGAAAATTCGAGACGGAGTCAAGATTATATACATAGAGCTCTTAGAATATTTTAATTTCTTCTGTGTAAATGAAAAGATAGTTTACGTTTAAGTTACTGCTCCTATTAAAAAAAAAGAAGAAGAAGAAGAAGAAATGTACGGAATATTTTGAAATTAGAATCTGGTATTGTGACTGTGTCTAAAATTATTCAATACGTTAAACCAGGAATTTTGAAGTAAAACTTTGTGGTAATTTTTTACACTTAACTATTGGATTATCCGATAGAATGTAGCTTCTAGTTATTATATATATATATATATATATATATATATATATAGTCACTAAAAACATTCCTGCAAAACCTCAACTGCACCTTTCTCATCAAATTCACTTGGCCCTTCTCCACGGAACACACAACTTTCCTAGATGTGGCTCCAGATCAGTATGAGGCAGGCGTCCACATCAAACCTACCAACAATACGCAAGATCTCCATTTCAATAGCTACCACCAATATCATACCAAACGCTCTTGCTGTCTGGGGCTCTCGCATCTCCTCCTCTGATGACAAACTTCACAAGTATTTCAGTACCCTCTCCTCAGCTCTCACCGACCGTGGATATCCATAAATAATTAGACCGTGCCAGAAATCACCCTAACTCCAACCGACCTTTCCGCGAAGCTCTCGCCGCTCCCAATCTTCTCACCCAGTACCACCTAAGCCTTCAGGCCCTCCAAAAGCTCCTCAAACTGGCGCACTCAATACTAATTGTTTCACCTGAAACTGAGAGATTTCCCGTCGTTCCCTAAAATAGTCTACCGCAGACCCCCCAATCTCAACACGATTCGCACCAGAACTGGACCCATTCCGCCGCCTCCCCACAAACAGGACAAGTGTAATAGACCCAATTTTTGATCCCAGTTTGATCTTCGAACATCCAGTCACTGACAAGTACTCTTTCCGACACTTGCACATCTTCTAACATCATTTACCTCCTACTCTGTAAGCTATGTTCCGCCTTCTACGTTGGAGAAACCCAAACACCCTTAACAATCCGCATTAACAACCATCGCTACTTCTCTTAATCACAACTTTCCCATACCTGAATACACTTCATATAACGGCCACACCTGTGACGAAACCTTTCGAGTCAACATCCTGAAAATCCTGAGCACTAATTCATCCGCCATAGTTAGAGAGCAGATGTACATCTCTATCCTTTCCGCCAACCATGAACCCCACCTTAACTGAATGCCCCCTACAGCGAAGTCTCTTCTTCTTCTTCGGTGTTTTTTCCTCCATTCTCTCCTTTGTTCCGTTTCCATTTTCACTTTCAATTTATATTTATCTTTTTCCCCTTCGTCTTCATTATTATTATTATTCCCCTCGCCCTCGGATTCTCTACCCTCTTATTCCTTAGGAAGCCTCTCATCTACTCCTAGTAACCTCCGCACTTCCTTCTCCTTTCGCTGTTTTCTCCGACCCATCTAGTCATTTCTCCGCCTCTATAACCTGGCCACACTGTTACCCAGTATTAGTTGGCAACATGGCGATTCCTTAGCACCAGTCCTGTATCAGTCCTCTTTGTCCATTTTCTCTCCTACCATGTGAAAACGCTTTTGCGTAACGTTACCGCCTTTCTATTGTGTTTGTGATATCTGTTCCTGTATATCTGTCTTTATATTATGTAACGTAATTACCTTTTTTATCCTACCTTT
This sequence comes from Lepisma saccharinum, assembly GCA_022664845.1. Lineage (NCBI taxonomy): Eukaryota > Metazoa > Arthropoda > Insecta > Zygentoma > Lepismatidae > Lepisma > Lepisma saccharinum. Next base: position 4,354 of record JAGDQP010074042.1, on the reverse strand, counting down.
GGTAGAAAAGGGTACTTACATTATAGATTACCAAGACAGGTTTCCACGAACATCACGAAGACAATAGAAAAGCGGCAACGATTCGCAGAAATATGATTATTTTGCTTTGGAGTTCGATTTTTCCGAATCTAAGAGTTTGCTAACCCATAGAAATGATATTTTATCTTTTCATGAAATATTTATTGACACACTTGAAAGATTTCAAGTCTGAGATGATTTGTGCATCTGCTTCACCTTGAATTTAATAATAAATTAATAAAATATAGAATATGAGAATGGCGCTAATGTAAAAAGGCTCATTTTTCTGTATCGTCTAATGTAGTTGTTCTTGCTATGAAGTAGAACGTTTAGAAGTGTCGAATCCGTGTCTAAATTTAATTTTGGTTGTATTGTAAGATTAAAGTTCTCTGTTTTATTTGTAACTTAACGTATAACACTTGACTCAACATGCACTTCTACAAGTTAGATGTTTTGAGAAGCCAGAATTGCTGTTACCATTTCTAGCGTTCTAACATATTTCTTTAGACGTGTAGGGAGATTACGTACAGAATGCTCAATAAAGAATGAGTTTCATTTTTTAAAGACTAATCTGAGAAGAAATACAGGTAAAGTTTAAAAATTCCTTCTTCCCAATCTGGCAACAGTGCTGCAAAATACGTAGAGTACGTTTTAATTGACTCCAGTCTCTTAATTTATCTTTTATTTACTTTTTAAACTTTGTAGTTCTTTGAGAATTGATTCGATGCCACTCCGAAAGCTAGGCTCTTATAAATAAAAAAAAGAAAGAAAGAAAGAAAGAGAAAAAAAGAAAGAGAGAGAGATCGTAAGGTAAGCGTTATGGTTCTCCTAATCCCTCATGTATTAACGGCATTTCCTGCAGTGACTGTTCTGCTGCGATGTTCATTACTAACTTCGATTCTTTCTTGTTCGTTCGCCATAAACGTCTGTCAATAGTTTATGAACTTCGATGACAGATACATGACTTTCCCTTAAAAAATACATTATAGAGCGAATTTCCATGTTTGAAGTTGCGTCGCCATTATACTACGTTGTAGATATGCTAGGAACTCGGGTGTTAGTGTCAGAAGAAGCGGATTCATACGCACGGTGTACAACATGTAAAGATTCACTAAGCACACAGCTTATTACTGAGAGAACTTTCTTCTCGACCAACTCTTCTATCTGAGATGATTATAATGTGTGAACTATCTATCATACGAGTACATGTTCTTCTGAACAGAGCTTGTGGGATGTGAATCTTAGTTAATATCAGCATTATCGAATAAATCTTAATTTGACCTTATTTCTGCTGCTATGCTTCCGTATTTTATCAACTTTGTATGAAATATGCATTCAAATGAATAGTGGATTTCCTACAACACTCAGACGCTTTACTTCTGGGGGAAATAAGTTCCTGGAAAACACAGTGAAAGTAGTCTGTTCAGGTATTCTATCTTTCTAAGTTCTGTTCTACAGTGTGTCCGAGAAATCCCCGTACTCCTAGGTTTGAGTATCACAGAGAAGAATATCAGTGAAATCTTAGCTGTGGTATTCGTAAAACTGCGTTCAAGGTCACGTGGAGCATTTCAGTTGTGAACCCATCGCTGATTAAGTGGTCGCAGTTACACAGTCGAGGAACGGTTAGTGGCACATGTGTTGGTGCACGAACCACCACACACAGGGCAAACAATGGCACAGATAATGACTGCGTTTAGAGATCGCTTTGCATGGTGTGTGACTTGAAATTCCCTGAGTTTTCCATGATTTTTTTTTAATTCCGACTTCTTAGTATAGTGGAACATGTAAATAATACACAATCCACTTTTTTTTTTTTAATTTTACCACCACCCAGTCCAACAAGCATCTTTTACATTATTGGTATTTCACAAGTGAAAAAATCCGGTCAGCAGTGGAAATAGAACCCACGACTTCCGCCTTGCCGGGGCAGTGCTCTTACCAACCTGGAGAGGTTCACCTCATAAATTTTCCTGAATTTCCCTCATAAATTATAGATTTCCCTGAGCATTCTAGGGTAGTAGACACACTGAAATAGTGACACAAGCAAACGAAAGCTAGAAACTTTAAATGAAAGTGAAAATATACTACAAATATCGACTGGATTTGTAGTAGATATTACATTCTTTTTTACTTTGCATTTTGCTTCTCTCTCTCATTATTTTTTTTTCCAATTTTGTAAATAATTAGTACAATATTTTCGAAACTTCAAATCACAGGAGTTGAAACGAATGTAACATAGATGGGCGTACCATTCGGGAGGTCCTGGGTTCGATCCCAGCGGCCGACCATCCGACTGGTTTTTTCTCAGTCATACCAGGCAAATACTGGGATGACACCTTCAACATAGGCCCTGGCCGACACCTTCCCGAACCTTTTCCCCTTCCCTATCCCAGCCTGAGCCTTAGATACCTAAAGGTCATAAATTAAATTTTAAAAATTGTTACATAGAACCTCAACAGCAGACTGATTTCATTTAATTTCGAAAACTACGTAATGTGGGTCATCCTGACTTCATGTTCTCTTCTTATTGGTTAAAAAATACTTTGAAGCCATAATTTGCAATTTTAGGTTACTCGAACGATTAACTGGCTCGACTTTTGTAGGTTACAAAGATTTAATGTGGAAGAGTTGAAAAATAGTCAAATAATGAAATAACATGTTTGATAAACAAAAGATGTTGGCTGTAGTTCATTACAAATAACTATAGTCAGTGTGGTAAAGTAGCTTGTAACATCCCTTACTGTGCCTAAACTAAACTTTTAAAAAAAAGTTAATATTATCTACCGCAGTTTGAATGAAACAGAGCAGATGGTACGATAGTGATTAATTGAAACTTCCATTTAGGACAAAATAATAATTACCATGAACTCTGGATAGGTTTAAGCAAAAATTTTGGGTCACAACCTCCGACAACTTGCTTGTATAGAAGGACTAAGTCATGATATCACAGAGTTCAGTTCCAATACTGTCAGTTCAGAAATTTGTCCAAACACAGAGATAACCACACTGGATGGTAGGTATATTCAAACAATAACCTTTGAATGCTTCAGAGCAGACAACAGCAGGTCCGCGGGCCGCATGTTATTTTGTACGGTCCGCGGATAGATAAAAGCTATATTAAATTGTGTGTGTTTTGACTTTTAGCCATTGGTTTCGACCGCAGACTGATTGATATAATATTATATTCAGTATTTCTGACGACGGCCCGTGACGCGACTATTGAAACATTGACCCTCGCTCGTATGAGAAAGTAGCTTGCCACGTCTAGTTTAGATCCCGTATATTCTTCCGAACACTGTCTACATACAGATGATACAGACTTAGCTAATATAAATGATGTCTCTGCTTTTCGGCATTTAATATACTGACACTATAAAAATTAAGATAAAATTATATTGAGGTCTTGTATCCATACTTAATTTAATTAAAACAGGCTAACAAGACTCTACACTTAACTTTGTTGTAAGCAGACATAGCAAACGTTCAGTTTCAATGTTCTAACATCTTCCTCAGAGAAACACTAATCAACACAACCTCAGAGTGTTGATTAGTGTTTCTTCTGAGAAAGATGTTAGAACATTGAAACTGTAACGCTTGCTGTGTTTTTTTACAATAAAGTTAAGTGTATAGCCTTATCAGCGTGTTTTTTTAAGAAAATAAGAATTTTCAGTTCAAATAAACTGCATTGTTGTACTGTACAATTAGCAGAGCTAACAATCGTAAAGTGTCAATGTACAAGCCGCGCAACAAAGTACAACAAATACCATATTTTATTAACAATACTCTTATCACTAAATCTATGTCTACATTTTTTCAATATTCTAAAATATTTACACTCATATACACACACAATTCTCGTGCGTCCGACATAAGCAAATAAACAAATGGCTTGCTGAAGAGTACCCGGCAAGGATCTCACTATCATGGCTTCAGAAATAGTAAGGTATTTGCCAGATCAGTTTTGGCGAGCCATTTGTCAGCAATCGCGACGAGATACAACTTCTCAGTATCCCGGAATTTAAGAAATGATTTGCTAAAGAGTACCCGGCAAGCGTCTCGCTATAATGGTCCCAGAAATAGCAAGGAGTTTGCCAAGTCAGGTTTGGTGAAGCATCTGTTAACTTCCACAGGAACGAGAAAACACACACTTTCGAGAACACCAGCCGCGTACACACAGTCGACCAAATGCTGTGTAAGTTGGTTCTCCGGCGTAAGATCGTACGGTACAAACGATCTTGCGTCCCTCTACCAACTTTAAAAATACTAGAGGCCCTCACAGAAGGTAAGAGACCTTGACGTGGTTGTGAGGCTTTCAACCAACATCTTACCTGTACCA
>JAGDQP010074041.1:0-10315 GCA_022664845.1 Lepisma saccharinum | reverse complement strand
AAAAATCCCTTCTATGAATTTTGGCCTCTTCTTTAGCGGCCCTGGGTACGAGCACACACTCCAAGTGTATCTCGAAAACTAGTATGAGGTATGGACAATGCGTATGCTAAGTTTGGTTCCAATAGCTTTTATATGTATGAGGAAAACGTTTTTTAAACCAGTGCTTTCAATATATAAGAAACCGAACCTATGACCTGACCAGAAAAAAGGACATAATATGAAAATTTATAAACGCAGTAATATTCAACTGGGTGTCATGTTTTGTGCCTCATTCTCTTCAGAATGAATTAAGTTTTCCAATGGTACCACACATATGGTTCCATGATGTACGTCGAGAGGGAAACTGTGGATAATTCTCGAAATACCCGTTTATCTCTTTTCCTCCTTGAGAATACACAGATCTTTTCCCTATACAGGCTCTTGGTGAAACAAAAAGCAATTATGCTACATGAAATTGCCATGGGATATACTCATTTTATCCACCATCACCCTCACCCATGCTCCCTTTTGTTCTATACTTCTGTTCTTATGGTGTCATACAACATCTTGGTCCATTGTTTTAAGGAAATACAGATACCAAGTCAGTGACACAATGATTACCTTCACAAAACCTAATGATCAAAAACCAGCATCGCAAAGTAGTTTTTGTCTCTCATAGTGTATGTTTCCAATCAAACTGAAACTTTTCACGTTTATAGCATACAACGTAGCAATTTTTAGATCAGATTTTCTCAACATGCCATTGAGGGTCTAGAAAGGAGATAGAATAGGTCAGTGCAACTAGGATCTAGGGGATAAAACTATTTTAAGGATTATTTCGAAATTCTTATTTTGATGATAGACATACTTCCATACTTATTGTCAATTACAGAAATGAATATTAAACAAAATTACGAAACTGCATACAAAGCTGGCTACAGAGACTGAAGACCTTGTGATTGGGTTGTCTCGTCAGCAACGAGACTATATGAGATGTGATGTACAGTTTGACATGGGATCCGAACCACCTGACAAATGAACTCTGAATAGGAATCAAACCAAGATCTTTCGACCTAAGAGCTTGTGTGTGATGAACTGAATGATAGATATAACGCCATTTGAGCTAAAATCGAGGGCATTACGCCAACAGATGGAACGGCTGTACAGCATTAAAATATGAGGAGGTTCTGATAAGTTCTTAGCGTTTCCCCCTTCAAATTTTCCGATTTTCATAATTCTTTTATTGTTTGAAAACTACATGTTCTAGATGTCTGGTACCAAAAACGAAATCAATGATAGTAATGGAACTATTTCTTTTCATGTGAGTAGTTGAGATGGCGGAGCATTTAGTCAAGTTCAGTGATGTTTAGAGCAGAGCAGCGATCAAGTACCATTTCCTCCAGGGTAAATCTGCAAAGACCATCTATGATGAGATGCTACAAACAAAGGGCGACCACACCTCGTGCTATGTTACAGTTAAGAACTGGATTGTCAAATTTTGGAAAGGGCATTTTAACACTGAAGCTGAACCCCGCCCTGGGAAACTCTCTATAGTCATTGAGCCGAAATAATTGAACAGGTTCATGATATGATTCTCGCAGATCGGCAAATTTGTGCCGAAAAGATAGTAGAGCACCTGGGCTTCTCCCGTAAACGCGTTGGTGTCATTCGTAATCATTTTCATATGACAAAACTATTGATCAAGTGGGTGCCGAAATGTTTGCATGCCGATCAAAAGCGTGCAAGGCTGCTTGCTTCCAGAGACGTTTTGAGTCGTTTTGAGCAGGAGACAATAATTTTGTGGAACGTCTGGTCACGGATAATAAAACATGGATCTATTTGTATGATCGAGAGGCCAAAATCCCGTCGAAAGAATGGCGTTACAGTGATACCAAGAGACAATAAAGATTCGTGTTCGAAAATCAAGTGCAAAGGTCCTTGCAAGCTTTTTTTGTATAAGGGTGAATTAATCTGTGTTGACCATCTACAACAATGTCACACATTACCGGGGCTAACTATGCTTCCTTACCGGACAAACTTCAATCAGAGCTGAAGAAAAAAACACCCTGGAAAGTTGATCCGAAAATTTGTCTACCTTCACGACAACACATTCCCTTACGAGAGCAATGTCGCAAAGTCAAAACTACCAACGTTAGGGTTTGAAATGTCCCACCCTATTTACCTGATCTGGCCCCATCAGACTATCACCTATTCCTAAATTTACATAAATACTTGAAGGGGTAAAAATTCAGCAAGATTTCTGAAATAATTGTCACTGTAAATGCATGGTTTGACACCAAACCTAAAGGTGTTTTTTTTTTTTCGATGGTTTACACAAGCTGCATTGATTTGGTTTTTGGTAACAAAACCTAGAAACATATAGCCTTCACACAAAAACGAATTATGAAAATCGTAAAATGGAGAGGGGGCATAGCTAAGGACTTATAAGCACCCCCTTGTATTTGAGACAAGCAGTATGTACAATAAAGATGTATCTTTATTGAAAAGTGGTTAAAAGTGAACCTTGTAACAATACATTCACTCATTTGTCTGTGATTAACAACTTGCTTATGCGATAATGAATCTGGAACGGGAAGAAAGACTAGCGATCTTTATTACGATCTCTAAAACTTAACATTGTTCTAGAGAAGCTGACAGTGCCGAGGGAATTACAGAGGCTAAGCGCCAATTCGCAATAGCTGTATTGTGTTTATTGATAAATCAACAAACAATAACATATTTCGACGAAACTTGGAAAGGGTTTTGTTTGGTTTGGGATATTTCGTTACTCTTTACCAAGTTGTATGTGTGTAAAAATAAATAAATAATCTGAGTGGTCTCTTGAGTTAATGTTCATACTGGTTTTATTATCTTTGATTTTCTCATCGATTACACATGACACTGTTATTGTGGTTTGGGGAAACGGGAATTAAGAAAGGTGTTTATGTCATAAAGGAAATAGGCAAACTGGGAATTAGAATTGGTTCATTCTCTGATGGTTGTTACGATTCCGAATTGTGTACATAGTTTCCAATACTTATTTTGATCACCAAGTTTCATAGAATCACGTCTCCGAGAGACTTCACATATTAGTCATTAATTAATGATATCTTGTCAATTTTAGAACACTTGCAGTCACGTTTCGGAAATAATTTCTTTGAAATTGCGTGCCTAATTGTTGATTAATAATTTTTGTTATTTAACTTTCGGTGTACTTATGTCATGAATTTCTCATTTATAGAGAGAGAAACAAGTCTTTGATTTTTTTCTTAATGAGTGATCGTGTCTAACAGGTGAGAGAGGACCTGTTCATTTCTACTTTGGGAATAATTGTTAGAATAGCCTTGCTAATTTCCCATATGATGACGTTAGAGAAGTTTCCTACTACTCTTGTACATGTGTTACTTCGGTGTTTTAGATTACCGTTATATTCCATGAATTACTTAAGAAATTTATTGTCTTTGAGATGAGTTGCGTTGTTTTGTTATTAAATAAAGTAACTTTGACACTGTTTCTATTTTGTTTTGCAGAATGGACTACAATTTACCTTCAAATTATTTACAAAATACTTGATTTAATACTTGTTGCTCATAACACTCGAAAATATATTAATATTTTATTCTGTTACCAATTTCTCCCGGGTTCGAGTCCCGGCAGGGGCATGGGTATCTTTTAACTAGAACGTGAGAGAGAATCGTGACGGGCCGAAGTCAACAGTTACTAGACTGGCCCATATAAAACTAAGTTTACCAAAGTTACCAATTTCGAGCAATCTACTTACAAGCAGCAAAGTTTGTAAGAAAGAGTCTTTTCATTCTTTTATTTGAACTAAACACAGGCCACTGCAAATAATGTATGTAATGGATACAAGGAATAATCAAAAAGCTTATTACGAAATTTTAATGAGTGTCGCTGCCATGAGGATGTAATAAATAAAGGTCGTGATATGAGTTAGATTGAGAAAGGTTTAGATTAAATTGTTTTCATATTACGATCAAAACCGGATAGGTTTGGCCACGTGAAGTTTACGTTGCGACCAGACGTGTTTATTTCCCAGGTTGAGAAGTGATCATACTAATTTAGCTGCTGTGTGTATATACTCCATAGGCCAATGTGACTTATGTTCCTCGACAATCTAAGTTACTACCAAGAAACTCATCTGCAATGAGTACGCCACAAGCTAGACGTAATTAGTCAATTTAATTATTTTCCAAATTACTGCTTTGACTTACATAGGTTAACCCTTATAAAATATGTGTTCCAGTACTGAAACACACAGCACCATTAAAAAGCGTACCAATGCGTGGTACCATTGGAAAGCTTGTTTCATTCTGAAGAGAACGAGGTACGAAATATGGCATCTGGCTGAAAAATACTGCGATTTTAATTTTCTTTATGGACTATTTTTAGGTCAGATCATAGATTCGTTTTCGTATATACAGAAAGTATTGGTATAATAGTTTTCCCTCATATCTATGGAAGCTATCGGAACCAAACTTGACATTGTCTATACCACATAGTATTTTCGAGATTCATTTGGATTCTGTGGTCGTGCCCTGGACCGGTATAGACGGAGCCAAAGTTCATAGAAGGGGTTTTTAAAGGTAATTGTGGCAAAATTCTTCCAAATTTTCCTTTCCGTGTACGTCATGGGCGCAACTGCATGGCACCTTTTTGAAAGCTTGCTGAAGAGAATGAGGTATGAACTATGACTCTCCGATGAATAGTGTAGATGCAATAGCTATTTAACTGACAGTTTCGAATTATTGTTCAAAATAACTTTATTTTAAAAGGGTTTATAGGCTACTGGGGGCTACTCCGTTGTCCATGGCACCTATTTTTTGTACCTGAATATATCACTGTTATCTCTTTCTAATGGACTAAAATTTACCTTTAATTATTTACAAAATACCTGATTTAATACTTGTTGCTCATAGCACTCGAAAATATATTACTATTGTATGATTCGGAAGTCCATTTGACACATTCATGACCCTACCTGTCAGATGTTGCATACAAATTCAAGGTCTATTGCAGGGAATAAACAAGTTTTCGAATCACTACCAGTTGAGGACCACAGAAGAAGAATGCTCTTTGACAATTTTTGGCGAAATTGAGATATGAGTGTCATTAGTTAGTTCGGTGAAGGGTCATCATGGATGAAGATAACACTCATAGTCCGTTTGCTGAAAGCAAGTCTTTATTTGATGTATCGGTGCAAGCATTGCTGATTCTGAACTTTTAAAACGTTCTCCTGGACATACAATACAATTGACAAAGCACGTTCTTTCCCTGTGGTCTTCGGTTATACAGTGTAAACGACTGCCTGCAGTACAAATCAGCATACTAATTTTGAGACAAACAGGAATGAACTGGGTGAGTTTTGAAATCATACTCTTCAATTGATCGCTTCAAAATTATTTTTCATTAATTGAAATGAAACATGTAGTTCTTCCTCATAGCGATCATAAGGTGTAATAAGAACTTACACTAATTTTGCACTATTCTGAACTTGAGCAATTAAAGTGCTGCTTGAGAGCATTTATATTTAATTGAATAAAAATTGATCATACTCAAATACTTTCCTTTCTAGCTAGGTTAATAAATACACTCGAAGGTTTTCTTTGTTTGTTTTACGTAATTATACCAAATTTTTGAATCCAAATAGTATTCTTCAAAATCAAAAACTATTAAGAAGGTGTGAAAAGAAAAGGCAAATCTACTCCTCTAATTTACTGATTATTTATCTCCAGCATATTCACATGTGGGTTTCCTGCTACCATCAACATAATGCTTAACCCTCCAAACTTGCATCTCCTATGCATGTATCACTGCTTGCATACACAAGAAATAATGTTTTACAGTTCAGGAGACGACGTTTCTTTTTTTTAAATTTCTTTGACTTCATTATATTGGCAATAATAATTTACGTCCATCAGACGTTTGTAAGTTTACGATCCTCAGCAAGTATTTACCTGAAAGACAGAGTTGGGGAACGTAGAGACCAGAGCCTCAAATACTATATAACAATCGCCTATTAAAGCTAAGAAAAATGGGGTGAACTCAGTAGGACTCGAACACGCGTGTCTTCTAACTACCGATGTACACCGGTAATCACTAAACTACGGTGGGTATGTAAATCCGTAATGTCTTCTTGACCCACACCCTGTTCATGTACCGATTTTCAGAATGATCAAGATTGAAGTGCGTATTTTCTAAGTCCGACCTTTTAACAAATTGTTTACGAGCAATTGGTATTTTGATCAGCTGGATTAGTTGGATCTAACTGACATATCAATTCAAGTCATGAATTCCAAATATATATTTTCCTTATTTGGTTTTCCGGTAGATAGTGATAATTCTGCGTAGCACAGTCCAACCATTTCACTTCGAGTTTGCTGGGCAGTCTGAGGTATGTGTACAGAGGTAGGTATAAGCAGGAGCTGTGTAAAGTATTAACCCAAGCGATAATTTTAAGCTATGCCAGACGATGCATTTTATGGCGTGGTATGTTTAGATAAGCCATTTTTAATGGATCCATCTATTTCATAACAGTTTCGGTGAATTAAATTTAGTAATAGGTAACTTCCATAAGTACGTAGACCTTATAATTTAAACGAAATTATTTCAGCAAGTACACTTAACAAAACGTCATAATAGTGTTAAAACTGTACGTTTAACATTTTGTGTTTAAAAGTAATAACGACTTCACCTCTATCCTATAGATGTATAGCCTCGATATGTGGGCTTACTATAAATGGAGAGAAGATAGATTGTTCATAACTGGAAATATTAGCTATCCTTCATACGTCCATCTTAATTTGAAACAAGGAAGTGTATTATGGAAGCCTAATGTTCATTTATGGGATATGACACAGCTTGTCCTTCGCAAAGGTTTACGTGACTTAGGACGATTTACTATTTGGAACGATAAGACTGTATTGTACGTTATTGCGTAAGTAATTATTTACAGAAATTAATATACTCTACCAATGATATATTCTCTTTATTGTGTTTTTCTCTTATGCTGCTTTAGCCGACATGTTAGTTTAGACGTATTTTGGCGTTGATAGGGTAACAGTTAGTAAGCGTCGATTTCACGTTAATCAAGCGACCATTTCCTCATGTCGTTACACAGAAAGTAAAGTACCTCTGAACATAACCACACCATGGAACCGCATGGTCAAGATGCCGTCCAAAACATGTGAGTTCATGCTAAATTAAGAAATTGTAAGCACAGTGTGTGGACAGGATGGTATGTATGTAAATAATAACTTGGTTTCTGTTTGAAATTACGTCTGTACAAACTTTCCGTTTGTATCTGTACATAAACAGGTATGACCACTGATTTCTTATCATCAAAAAATTAGATTCTAAATATTACAGAATTTTCAAAATATTGTTGTGCTGCTGTAATGTTTTATGGTGTTTAAAATGCAGTGGCTTTTGCTCATAGATTTCGACTCTAAATCTGACATGTTAACCCGTTCTTTACTATGTCACAATTCTAAACATTAGTAATTAAATAGAACTTAAGGATTAATGCAATTAAGGCGGTTGCCGTGAAAAGGGACCCATTAGCAAAACTTACGATTCGAAGAAACAATGATTGAATGTTTGATTTGTGTCATTGTGATGTGGACGCACTTTTATCAAAATAGCAAAGTGAATACCTTGGCAATAATATATGTCTACAGATTTTGTCGTAAATATAATGCATGCGGACGGAAATAGTGTTAATAAATATATATTGCATTGGAGCATATTGTAGACTCTTTTTCCATGGAACAAGCTTATTGTATCAAACTACAGCAGTGTAAGCCTAGCTTAGCAGAGATTAAACATCAGCAGTTAACAGTGTACACAAATAGGTTTACAAATTCTTATAGTTAAGACATAACTTTTACCCAATATGTGAAAATAAAGATCATCTGTCCGGTGCAGAATACAGCAAAAATTGTAATACGTATATACCTTAAATTGACACACATTCACTTCCGTAATGTTTCTCTGCAGAGTAGACATTTTAGTATACATCCTGCAAGGAATCACATTCACTGGTAGGATTGTTGTTCAAGATGTGTTCTGCCAATTCAGCTTTCTGCTCTTTAAAAATGCTATCCAGCTAACAACAGGTTTCTCTGATCATGTATTGTATTGAAGAGATCACATAAATTTTGTTATTTTGTATTGGAGACTTTGGGACATTGTGAAGATTAATCTTCTTCAAAAGTTACGACATTTCGAAGTTACATACCTAATACCACGTTGACTTTCCATTTTCCTGTCTTGTCCTTTTAAGTTGATTTTCATGTCTTCTCTCTTCCATTTTTTTTTTCATTTCTGTTCATTTGTATGCATTCTGAAAGAACTCAGATCTCACCCAGAATATTTGAACTACACAGAAGACACATTGAATACTTGCACTGACTGCCACAAACTGTGTATGTGTGCTGTCCTTGAGTGCGTCCTAGCACTACTTAGAAGTACGTGGGTTCATATAACTTGCTACCCTGCCCTCTGCTCACAGGATATTGAAGGAAAATTTGTAAGCAAGTAGATTTTAACACGGTACATCAAATTGAACATTCTCCCGAAAAAGAGCCCATAAAGCTATTGATCAATTTATTTGGCTACAGCCTCAATTATTCCCTCTCATACATGGGTATTAGAGGGAATATTATAATTTATACCCTCTAAAAAGATACTTCAAATGATGTCTTTTTTAATATCCTACATACAATAGTGTTATTGGAGTTCATCTCTGGAGTTCCTCTAAAAGGTATCGTCAATACACGTACAGTTCATAGAATATTCACATGAGCAAATTTACTTAGCTTTTATACCCAAATTGAGATCTGTAATCACTTTTGCCTTCTAACGTGGCCACCGGAAATTCTTAGTCTACTTTAAATTAATAATTGTCCTCTACAATTTCATTAACCCATGAAATTTTTCTCTTCATCTTATTTTAATGGACTCATCAACTTTAGCGCTTCCTACATTTTATTCGTGGTAAACCATTTCTGTGATGTAATAGTTGTTCAATCATGTTTTAAAGTGTTTCGGTCTTTTAGACACGGTAAGACGAAGGATTGTTAACTGTAACCAACTAGTGACCAGACCACTTCACTAAAATACGAATGGTAATGAAGTAGTCTAAACGTATAGAGTCAATACAGAGGGTCACTAACCAAATCAAATTCCGCTCAAGCCCTACATTCTGATTTTTTTCTATTTTAAGTTCAATCACGTCAAAGAGATGTTCAAATCATACAAATTATGCCAAGCTGAATTTCTTTAATATTTTTCTTGTTTTTCAGTTCTTTCTATACTTTATATGATTTACATAGATGCTTTATTGATAATAATAAAGTTGGTTAGCCTTACAATGAACATAGCCATCTATATCATACATAATGTTGTCAAATATAAAACATCTCTCAACTTGCATATTTTGTGTGTGTAAAATTCGTCATACTTATTCATTACTTTCAGAGTATCTGTACGAACTTCATGTCAATTTGATTTTGACATGTATCCATTTGATCATCAATGTTGCTCATCCGAATTAGTGTCCTGTAAGTATTAAAACTTACGTTATCTACTTGTTTGATACTTTAATTATTCAAGGCATGTTATACTGTATATTCTAGACCCGGATCCGACCCTAGCAATGATGTACCAGCCAATATCGATCAAAGTTGGTCCAATATTGGGTCGATGTTTGCCCTACATCCAGTGCTTCTTGGGTAATGTAGAATTACGAACTTACTTTAGGGAATCCCTTGCGCAATTGTTCTGGAGTTTTGATGTTAATGTTTTTATACTAGACCTATGACTTCGTGTGTGAAATTCCACACCGTCTGTGTCACGGCCACTCCTTTTTGTGCTATGGCACCTCAAAGTTCCGTGCCGCTCAATTTCCCACACTCATAACTCGGAAAGGATACCGCTGAGGTTTGTGTCCATATACTTTTTTTCCTTGTTTTTATATCTACTTTCAACTCCCTAACACTCAAAAACAATGAACTGCTGAACAAGACTATATTATTCGTAAAAAATAAATTACACGTAACGTTTCGACCTTCTAGCAAAGATCCTCATCAGACATACACTGAGTCTGTACAAAAAGCTTGAAAAAATGTGAATTGTCACTGCCCCCGTAAAGTCCCACAGTGAGGAGTGACCACTCTCCAACTTCAACAGTGATCTCCTATCATGCACATGCTTCATGCAACTAAAGTCTGGTGTCACGGGTGTGGATGCATACGATTTCTGTCTTTCGGAGACATTTACCGCGAATCGGAGTATGTAAGTAGAAAGAAAGAAGGTG
>JAGDQP010074040.1:0-10316 GCA_022664845.1 Lepisma saccharinum | reverse complement strand
AATATATCATACTATTAGGAAGAACAGATAACTGTATTTATATTAGGGCCAAAAATGTTTACTTTATGTGGTATAAACAAATAAAAACAAAACACGTATTGATGTTTAGCACCAGAAACGCTTGCAGCTTTAGTCGAGATAGCATACGTTTTTTGGTTATTATTGTACACTTTCATGACGTCTTTTACTAACAAGTACACTTTCTCTTTAAAATTCTATGTTTTGTTGAGATCAAATTTATTAAAACCTAACTGTAATTAATTGGTAAGCAACAATTCTGAAGTAACTAACTAAAACTATGGGGTTGCTACAATGCGTCAATATACGTGAAGCAACACTTTGAAGTTCTGGTACACAAAAAGGGGGAATCATGGGGAAGATTTTTCTTTGGAAATCTCTCAAGGAAGAGCTCATGGTACTGTTGACTCACAAATTACTAGGCGACATGTCCCGACACATACAAAACAATACATGTATTTACCAGACATGCACTATACATTATGTTAATTTTTATACTTCCTTATGGTAGTACACAATCTATTCATCTTTGGTGTAAACATAAAACTACGTATTCTGAATTAAAGTTAGTACCTTCTACTTGTAATACACCAACGGTTGTTTCCTAACTTTACTTTTCACAAACGTAATACTTCTTTATATCTTCACGTTTCGACTAACACTAGCGAGCACAAATCACGCTACTCACTCAACATCTGTCTTCCAACTACTAACGCGGCTCAAGGCTCGGGTGAATGTGACTCTATTGGCTCCCTTCGGACGTCATAACTCTTCAGCTATAGATTAACGTACATTTTACTGATTGTTTGCAAAGTTCATGTTTTGGACTTTTGGCCAGCTTTTTCAGTAAAATACTCCACTGTGCAGCGGTTTACAATATACATTTCGTAAATGTAATGCTATCGTATGTAACGATACGTACTCGTTGATGCAACACGGTTTTAATAAATGTGCATGCCCCGATAAAGAAAGCAGGTGATGACGATAAATATATAGTTTACGAGGAGCTAGATAGGTTGTTTGACCAATCACCGAATTATAACACGAAAATTGTGTTCCGTTATTTTAACACCAAGGTATGGAGAAGGATAAATATAGACCTACTATAGGAACGTACAGCTTTTACGAAATCAGAAACAAGAATGGACAAAAACTGGTAAAATTTGCTGTGTCGAAAAACCTACTAGTAAAAAGCACGTACATTGAACACAAAGAAGTTCACTAATGCACATGGATATTTCCAAAAGACAAAACTTTCAACCTGATTGATCACGCATTAGTAGATAGACGAAGCGAAAGATGACACCGAGAATCAGTTAGTGATGGGAAAAGTAAAGTTATGAACAGCGAACGTAGAAAGCAAAGGAACAGCACAACTGAAATTCGAAGCTAAACGATTAGATACTTCGAGCGTAAAAGTAGACTATCAACAAGAATTCTCAAATAGATTCGAAATTTTACCTAACTTCAGTAGTAATAAATATGACATTAATAAAGAAATAGGTGTAAGTAAGAAGTGGGAAGTCATTAGGGATACAGTGAAGAGCGCAACGAAAGAACTTGTAGGTGTCATAAAAACATGAAGAACAAACTTTGATTTAATGCAGGATGAATTAAGCTCCATGAAGAATGTAAACAGGCAATACAACCATGGCTAAGTAATAAGAGCGAAGTGAATATCAACTGACACAATAACATGAAACGCAACGCTAAACGTTTGATCAAGAGCAAGAATGAGACAACATTTGACGCAGAATATTCTGGAGATAGAGGGAAACGGCAAGACAAATAGCATACGAAATCTGTACAAAGGGGTATACTCGTTAAGAAATGGTTACCTTCCGAGGTTAGGGATGACCAGAATTGAACGGGAAGATCTTCAGGCGAATCCGATTAAAATTATCGATGTGTGGAAAAATTACTTCGAAAAACTTCTTACTTTACACAATGGAGAACAAACAGAGGAATTTGAAATCTTTACCGCAGAACCGTGTATACATAAACCTAGCAAGAAGTCAAAATGTCGATAAACAAAAGGACCCTGCACAAACATTATGAGAAATGATTCCCGGTCAAAATGCTTGAAATTTAATATGTTGTAGAATGAAACAAGTGAGCAAAATTCTAAATGGGCGAAATGTGGAGAAATCAATAATTGCATGGTTAACACTGCATGCAATTAAATGGTTAACACTGAGAGATCTTTTCGTGATCTTGAATTACCGGTATAATATTTTCGCCATTTTGTTTTCTATTTTTTATAATAACAAAGTAAACTTGTTACAGTTCGTGTTCTTGTACGTGATGCAATTAGTGGTTTAAAGTCCGGGAAAGAACGAGGATTTTCATTTTTGCGAGACAAAAAACATATTTTATTGACTTTTTTGCGTTTTTATCACGAATATTTTGTACATAGTACATTTTCTGAATTTCTTGTTCCGGTTTAGTAATATTGAATGTCCTTTCGTTAAATTTGAACAAAAATTTTCTATTTTCATTACGAATTCAATATATCTCATTATATCTATCAATCTGTCTATATAGATAGATAGATAGATAGATAGATATTGTATATAGTTCAAAAGCGAGAATTGTAGGTACATGCGCTGACATCGCTAGTATGCCATGGTTTGTGGAATATGTACGACATCAAGAAGGTATAAATAATCCTTCAAATAAACTGATCACAGCCATCCTTGATGCTGGAAACGGACCACAAGAGGCAACATTAGGTGTTTAGACGTTTAAGTAATTTTACACACACACACAAACACACGTACACGAACGTTCCCATTCATGACCTTACACACGCGCTTTTACCTCAAATGTGAATAATATATAATGAATGATGAGTTCAAATTCATTACTAAAACATTACTTTAGTCTTACATAGAGTTCCAAATGCGTGGAATGAAATATACGTTTAAAAATTGGCAGAAAACTGTATAGGTGAATGTTACTGTATAGCGAAATACGGTACGCTTCTCTTTTCAAAAAGTATTCATGCTTTTGGCAAAAGCCGTATAGATGATTGTGGACACCAACAAAATGATTGAACGGTTCACTATTAGGATTTTATTCGAATTGGTGTCATTTTAAAATCCAGTTTGTATCTTTAAGACTTTTTCATCATGTCAACTATTTGTTTTTCATATACGTAATATATGGACTATTCACGAACTGTACATAATTCATTTCAATCAAGTATTTTTCTGAATACTTGTTAAGTAGTATTTTTTTTAGATCTTTCCACTGATTCAGTATTTTGATGGCTTAAGTAACTCGTAAGTTCTCGTGTGGGGGTCAATTTGACCCAAGGGTTTTACGAAGTTAAGATCATGTTTGTATACGAGTTACAGCTCTCATTCTTTCAGTATCTTCCTGCTAACCTTCCTACTTGAAATAAACAACATTTTTTTCAGTATTGCTTGAGAGCTTCAAGTGTGAGGACTGTTTAATTTGACTCTCAGGTAACTTTGACCCCCACGCGAGTACTTACGTTACTTTTCACACATTTTCCAGTGCTACTAGTTTTGACATTTTTTTTCTACTTGTTAACGTTCTTCGATATATTTCATGAAGTGCTTCATAAGGTTTGAAATTGCATATTGACTGTGCATTCAGTGTTGCTAACCTCCAAAATGAAAGACGGAGCGAATGAAACTGTTATAATTCGCCAGGTGTTACTTGCAGTTTCTTCTGATAGTGATTTCAGTAAAGACGAGGGAGAAGATAATCATGTCAGTGAATCGAATCACGATAACGAAACCAAAGTTAGTATAAGTGATAGTGATGATGCAAGCGAAAGTGATGAAGCTAATGGAAAATGTAATGTAACGCATCAGTTTTACTTGGGCAAGGACAAAATATTGCGCTGGAGGAAAACGTCCACGAAAAGAACATCAAGAGCATCTTGTAATATTAGCTGTAATATACCAGGATCAACACAGGAAGCAAGAAATATAAATCTCCAGGTGAGTGTTTTAGTTTATTTAGTTTATATGTCAATAAGATTGGTGACAAGATTTACAAACTTATGTAAAGAGAAATTACAAGGACAATATCAAAGAACTCGCGATTGCAGGAAGACAGATGAAAATGAAGTTAGAGCCTTTATAGGTATGCTTATTCTGGCTGTAGTTTTTCGAGCAGGTCACCAAAATATAAGAGATTTGCGGAATGAAAGCGGATTCGGCATAGAGGTATTTTATGCAACAATGATTTACCAAAGGTTTCTATTTCTTTTGCTGTGCGTTAGATTTGACAACCTTGAAACCTGACAAGAAAGGAAAGTTCTTGATAAGTTGATGGCATTCAGAGAGCTCTTTGAAATATTTGTCAACAACTGTGAACGACATTATACGCCTTGTATGTTTGCAACCGTTGACGAACTACTTGTTTCATTTAAAGGACGGTGTCCTTTCCGCCAGTATCTTCCCAGTAAGCCAGCAAAGTATGGCATCAAGATTTTTACATTAGCAGACACAAAAACAATGTATGTGAAAAATATGGAAATATACGTAAGCACACAACCGGAGGGTCCTTATAAACAATCTAACAAACCATGTGAAATTTTATGCCCATTGCAAGACCAATCATGGGAACATCAAGAAACATTACTGGTGAGAACTGTTTTTTCCGGTATTTCATTAGCAAAGGAACTTCTTATAAATAATATTACATACATTGGTTCGCACTATAAGGAAAGTTAAAAAGGAATTATCTTCAGAACGTTTATGCACTTCTGGCCGAGAAGAAAAATCGATCTTTTTCGCCTTTCAAGAAGATATTTCATCAATTTCATATATACCAAAGAAAAAAAATGTGTTGCTTATCTCTATGATGCATCACCTTGATGAAATTGATGAAACCATAGGGGAAGCGAGAAAGCCTGAAATAATATTCGAATATAATAGAACAAAACGTGGTGTAGATCTGGTGGACGAAATATGTGGAACGTACTCTGTAGCAAGGGGAACCAGACAGTGGTCTTTGGTCCTTTTCTTTCGAATTTTAAACATAGCTGGAATAAATGCTCAATGAGTTTCTATCAGTAAAAATCCAACGGAATGTGTTTTAAGAAGATTGTTTTTGCGTGCCATTGGAGAAGAAGTAACTAAACATCTAATGATAAAACGTGTATCTGATACACATATTCCAAAACATCTTCGACCAAGTGCGTATTAAAATTGCCATTGTGAAACAAAGACGAACCTACGACAGAAGTGCAAGAAAGGAGATGTGAAGTGTTTCCCCGTGGAAAGGACATTAAATCAAAGAGCATCTGTGTGAAGTAGAACAAATCTATGTAACTCAAACACATGAAAACTCTATGCCAAACATGCTTTGAGAGTGAAAGTGCGTGAATCCATTGCCAAGTTATGAGGCCATACAAACGTTTCTGATACATAATTAACAAACATAAAAAGACAATTAGAGAGAAATATAATTTAGGTTTTTATTAATTGCGTAAAAATAGAACATGTTTCTTCATTGAGCATTTAATTATTTACTGGAAAAAATTATCTGCACTTTTTTCAAAGAGAATGATTTTTTTAAATAAATGTAAATGTAAGAAAAAATAAAGAAAATTTAATAAATTACTACAAGAGTTTCTGCTTGTCTAAAATGCTTTTCAAATGCCCAAAACAATCTGCAGAATACCGAAATATATAATACAGCAAGCACAAGTAATAAAAAAATTGGGTGGGGGTGAATTTGACCCCCACGCGAGTACTGGCGTCACAAATTTTCACGTTGTTACGAGTTAAGAAAAATTAAAGTAAGCAGGAACAAATTCATTTTCCATCTATTGATTGATAAAAAAAAAACAATGAACAATTGAACTCCGGAAATAAGTTCATTTCCTCAATTTTTCATGCTACTTTGAAAACCAAAAACGTTTTTGTACTATAGGATCACGGACACTATTTGATGCTTTAAAATTAGTGAAAATGTTAGTTCTTATTAAAATATCCAATTAGATAAATCTTTACTGGGACTTCCTCTGAAAATTTCTTGTATCATTATTTAAGTTTCCTGTATCTGAGCCAGAGATACCTAAGGGCAATAAGTGTACTGAACTTTTTTCTCGTGTACAAGGGCACTAATGAGATGTGTAATGCAACGTAAAGAGAAAGTTTTTGTGCATTTGATAACGTAAGAACATTTAATTTTACTAACCTAAACAGGCCATGCATACGGTGTGCTAAGTACTGAATATTCGTGATGAGCAGAAAGATTCCGTCAATAAAAGCAGTTTTTTACTTCGTGAAAAAATGTTTTCCCGGCCTTCAAATCCCAAATTGCATCACGTACAAGAACACAAATTAAATAAAACAAGTTTACTTTGCTATTAAAAAAATGATGGCGATAAATATTATAATTCAAGGTTACGCAAAGATCTCTCTGTTCACCTTTTAAGCATATACTTTAGATCTTAACTATGAAATTATTGATTTCTTCACTTTTCGCCCATTTAGGCTTTTGCTCACTTGGTTACATTCTACAACATATTAAGATTTCAAGCAATTTGACCGGCAGCCATTTTTCATAAGGTTTGTGCGCGTCCTTTAAAATTTTAAATCAGCACGAATATTCCAGCCTAGTTAAAGCTGGTGTAACGAAACAATTCAAATAACTATATCAATTGATAAATGCTAGATGGAGAAAGGAAGAGCTTCCAGAGGAATTTAAAACCTCAATAATAGTTCCGGTTAATAAAAAATACGATAAATCGGTCTGCAATATTTACTGTGGAATCTCACTGCTCCTAACATGTTACAAAGTATTGAGTAATATACTGCTAACTCACTTAAGCGTATAATTAGTTGAAATAATTGGAGATCACCAATGTGGATTTGCAAGAAATTGATCCATGTTGGACCAGATTGTCGACCTAAGAGAAATATTAGAGAAGAAATGGAAATACAATCGAACTGTTCACTAGCTGTACATTGATTTAAAGAGAGCATATGATTATATCAAAAGGGGAAAGTTATAAATTACCCTGGTATGGTTTAGAAAGTTGTAAATTACCCTGGTATTCCGAAAGAACTTATTCAACTCGTTAAAATATGTTTCACCGAGCCCATAAGCAGAGTACGGATGGGTAGTATAATCTCCGGTATTTCATGATTCGCAACAGATTAAAATAAGGTGATGCCTTGTCACCACATACGCTGTTATTCAAATGACAGGTTACTTTTTAAGTTTGATTTGGATTACTGGCAGCGCTAGAAATTAACTGCACTGCTGCTGCATTTCAATATTTCCACTTTTGCAGTTACGTTAGTTGCCGTGAAGGTGGGCAATATCGTTTCAAAACACGTTATACGAATGCATTCATTGACCGCTACTGACTTTAACTAGCTTTTTTCTAACAAGGATATGGTACCATAACGTATGCAAAGTACTACGGATTATAGTTATTTTTAATCACTTGTCAACTGACTGAAATGTTGCCACCGGAATATTTTTTCAACGATCAAAACAGGTTCACTGTACCGGTACTTCAGATGCTGTACAAAGGTACTATGCACAAGTCAATAATCTTACGAAGCAAATAATTTATTCTCACGGATGCTGTATTCTATCTGTTATCTGGACACAATAACAATAATATTGAGCTACTTACAATAGCATTCCTCCAGCCACGTGCCGAAAATAATTGCTTATCACTGCCACAAACCGGCGTGATCTGGGACCTCTTGAACACCAAATTTTACCGTTGTATCCGTTCCGTCCACTAATATTTTCCTATGGATCTTCTTCTACACGGGTTATATTGCATTGAGACACTTAAAATCTTTATCGCTCAGCAATATTACACGTTTTCCTGACAATTTCAGTTGTCTGAGCGAACTACGCGTTCGATCATAAGTTTCGTCCAGTCCAGCCTAAAACAAGATGTTGTCACTTCCGCTACGTCACGGAAAAACTAGTGACGTCATAACTTAGAGTAACAAATGGCTGCCTCATCTATCCGTAACACACTAACCAGTCGTCATCGCAGGCAGTGAGTGACTTATTGATTCGACGTAGTTGGTGTCTCTTCGTCACCACGGGGAGTAAGTCAACACAGTGATGTAATGTAAACAGCGTACCCGGTTACACATCTTGGCAACAAACAGAAAAAACCCTCGCTAACAAAAGTCTTGTTATAGAGATTCAAATTAAATGCCGTCCTATGGAGGGTAGGTGGCGCAGCATCTCATAATGAATCTGATACAATGTTTGTAATATCCCTGAGTGCTGTGTCAAATTCTCTTTCAGAAAAAGAGTAAGCTTCCATATAATAAAAGTGGAACCGTAAGAGATTGTTTGCCCTCCGCATGACGATCGATATTGGTTGAAGAATTCTGCTACCATATTCTGTTCGGGGTAGTAAAGACAGTGTTAGATGTATAAGTAGAGTTTCGAAGAGATTATGTTGATTTTTAAAAGTAAAACAAAAAATATGGTTGATGGTATGTGCTCGACGATTTAGAGGGGGTGACACCCGGAATGGGGAGCTATCAGAAACCCTGTATTGTAGTAAATTGCACTAATGCTTTGAACTAAATACTCACGCGAAGTCTTCTAGCAGATTAACAGTCTCCTTGGACCAATATGAGATATATTTCAATCGATTAATGCAGAAACCATATTTGACATGTTGAAGAAAATCGAGTTTCTTTGGTTTCAGGACCTACATGGGTATGTCTACTATTAAATGTAGAAAAGAAGAATTGTCATCGTTCTAAGACTGTGAAGTAGAGAGTATAAAACATGGTTCAGGGCAGAAACAGGTATATGCAACACATTTGCCCCTTTTACTCTGAATTAGTGTTGTACGAAAATTATGGGAAAAAGTAAGGTTATCAGAAGAACGATTGGTGAACTTGTTTCTCTCTTCAAATATTCCCGAAACAGCTGCTTTAAGAAAAACACATTGTGGGTTACTTATTCATTCTGCACTATTGATATTGCAGTTATTTGCAATGTTATGGCCAAACATATGCGTTATTGGTATTTGGTGTGCCACAATTGTCTTATATAAGTGGCTAATTTAAAGCGAAATAGAGACCCAAGAGGAGAAAAGGAGTTTGGAATGTGAATGAAAACAATAAAAATTTTACTCAACAAGCTAAGGCCAAAGGCCTGAGTATACAAGTCAATCAGGCAAACAATAACCAGGATTAAAGAATGTAAATTCTAGGTCCTAGACTGTTGGTCTATGATAGACTGGTTCAAGTAAGTTTATGATGTTAAGCGAGCCGTAGATACGTTGTACAATTTCTTTCCGTCCCAAAAATGAAACACAGTAAACATTTCTCGAAAGGACTAATAGTACAGAGAAAAGCGATATAATATACACTCTAGAACGATTCAATGTACTTATTATCAGCGCAAGTACGTTAGGGCCGTTTAATGTGAAAACGATCGTTGTGACAGCAAACAATAAGTAATTAAAATCTTGTACACCGAAAAATACAAGAAAACATGCAGAAGTAAAGACAAAAGAAACATAATTAATTAAATCTTTGAATACAGACTGTCTGAATGATCGTACTCAGAGAAGAAAGTTTGTTGTGAAGTATCTCATGCATGGTTTTATAAAAGCACACATTTACTCTTGTTCTAGATTTTGCTTTTGCTCCATGCCTCAGACTAAAGCTTTTTCAATGTTCCTATCAATGCAAAGAAATAGGGAAGTATACTACAGACACGGTCTAGAACACAGGCAGAGACTAGGGAAGACAATAAAGAAAATCAGTGTGGATGATTGGAGAGATAACTAAGAACAAAATATCGTAATGTTTCCCTTAAGGGGGGCGCCTTAATTGCCACCGCAATGCCCAGAATATCTTAGTCTGGCGCTGTTACTGGTTTATTTAGTTTATTAGGTAGAGACAGGTAGAGCAAGGTAAAGCAATGAAGGGATCGTAACTTGCATTTAATCCCTTCACCTTTTAAAAATTACAAGTCCACTATTTTAGTAAAAAGAGTCTCCCGTACAAATTTATATTCGTTTATGATTGAGGTACAAAGTATCTCAAATTACTTTCTCTGTACCAGTAATGTTCTTGTTGCAGTCGATGTAGCCCAAACAACGGTCTGCTGTATGGCAGTCGATGGCCAAAGTAGTTGGCAACTACCTGCCAGAGAAAGGAAGTTTGAAAGCCCAATCCCGTAGTAGATCTGGACTTAGGAGTTTTGCCTATCTCGTAGCACATCAAGTGGTACTAAGGAGCGGTCTATCCCGTAACAGATCAGACCAAGGAGGTTAGACCTATCCCGTAGCAGATCAGGCCTAG
>JAGDQP010074039.1:0-10316 GCA_022664845.1 Lepisma saccharinum | reverse complement strand
GCTGACTCTTCAGTTCCTGGTCATCGTCTGCATCTTCGGCTATCTTCGGTTGATTGTTGTCGACTCTCTCCTTCTACTATTACTACCATTTGTTTTGGTAGTAGCACGTGTTTTACTCATACTACGCACTAATATTTATTTATAAACAAAGAGCACGTGGCTTGTCGCATATTATAATAGCACAATCCACTGCACTTTACAATATGGTGAAATTTGAAAATAAAGCAATTTACTCTCTGACCCTTTCAAAAGTTTGCTTTCCATAAAGAAATAATATGTGCAAAATATCATGTAAGAATTTTAATATTTAATATTTTAATGTTAAAATTTTCTCATGTAAAAGCCTAATGCTAATTGTTCGAGTATTCTATATGTTTCACACAATCAGTTATTTACAATAAATAAATGTAGCTGTTAAAGTTTTGAATAGTCTCTACTGAATTATTACAGAACAACATATTCCGATTGTGGGTAACCCCATTATTTTATTTTATAGGTTTGCAATCCTAATTTTATAGAATTCTGAAGAAAAGTTGATTTTCTTGCAACAGGAAACTTTTCCCGGGTATGTTCGATTACTTGAATCACATACTGCAACTGTTCTTCAGTCTTAAAGCGTCCTGACTCAGTCGCTTCTTGTATCAGGGCGACACCACGCTCTGCATGATTATTTGTGGTAGCTAATGAGCAAACAATTGCCTTCGTTCCATACATCAGGCTCTTCACTGAGGAAACTATCTGGGATGCCAAGAAGAGCAAATATATTTCTGTTTTTTTTAGTCACAAAATCGACGAGTGTCTTACTATCTAACATCGCCAAGTCCACCTCTGCTCGGATTGATAGATCTTCTCCTCCTTCCACCTCTGCTGAAGATTGCAACATAGCTCGTTTAGTGTTACAGTCTAAATCTGGATCAATGAGACTAAGGAGGATCAAATCTTCTGACAGGTACCACAGATGTCATTTCATTTTGTGTGGTGTTGCTTCACCAATCTCACGTTGAGGATAAACATGAAGTTCCTTTAGGACTTGGAGGGCTGCTTTAGAAGCCTGGGGTGCCAGAAACCAGAATTTAACATAAATCTTTGCGAGAAATATGTTGAGATCTCGCAATCCCTGCAACTCTCTCTGTGTCATCTTAAATTGGGAACGGAACAACCGAACCTTAAGACTGTAGATTGCCTTCGCTATCCAGCGAGCTTGATGCGTTGGTTCAGGAGCTCGGAACTTGATCTGGGTTGATGGACCAGGTGGTGAACTCCCCAAGAAGATTAACATCAACAAGAACAGTTCGCGATAATCATCTCGCGGTTGACGATCCTGCAGTTTGTGTTCACAGAAAGAAATTACTTCATCCCGGACATCACGAATTTCTGCTGCTACAAAATCGTCTGAGAAGGCATCCTCATAGTTTCCCTGGTCAATGGAGGGCCACTGTTGCTTGAAACGTTTGAACACGAGAATGTCTGGTGAGCAGATGGGCCTAAGCATGCTCCAAAGGCAGGGGACAATATAAATTCCAGGATGTGATGTCGACATCCGAAGTGTAGAAGACTATGGCCTAGTAGCTCTTCAAGAATGATACACGCTCCCGATGAACGGCCAGCGTTGGAACTGGTAGTATCAAAACACATAGCACGGATCAAGTTTTCCAGTCCCCATTCATTTATACTACTGTACACAGCGTGAGCGGTAGCCCTTCCACTCCCACAGGATAACTTTGGAATTTTTAGCAATTTCTTCTCCCCCATGGCCGATACCAAAATGGACAGCCTTATTGCTTCCAGTAATATCACTCATTAGCTTCCCATCCCAGTGAACTGTCAAAATTGTGTTTGGTTTGAATGGCTCTTTAATGTGAGTAGCAGCTGATTGCCTGTTTTGTTGACGCTGACGGCCAATAGTTGATCTATTAATGACTAGCTCCCGAGGATCTTGTCCACAGGCCTTGTAAGTCTCGAAGAGAATCATCATGGCACATCTGTCACTGAGTCTGTTCCTATCGATCATTGAGGCTAGCTGAGATGATATAACACTTTGGCGCCCTCGCTTTCGAAGTCGAACATCAACTGGTTTACTGGGACCTGGAGCTTCCATTGGATCTTCCTCTTCTTCTTCGCTGCTGCTGCTCGCTAGCATTGCTTTCTCGAATAACACTCCTGTTCTTCTTTAGATCGTTGTTTTCTCCTCTTTACTGTTTCTTCTTTCTTCATTTTCTCCTCTTTTTGAAGTATCACTTTGTCCACTCCCCCAATACAGCCAGGACGTCCCTTCTGTCGCTGAAGTTATATGAACATCTTGTCTTCTTCATTATCTATCAGATCTATGGCATTTGAATGTGCGATGTCAAAAAGTTCCTCAATCAATGCTGAAAATGTGGCTTCTTGAGTCTGGCTCCGACGGTTCTTATTTTTCTTAAGACCTTTCCACAGGAAAAAAAGATGATCAAGCTTCTTGGTCGAATCTTGACGATGTTTGACAGGGATCCTAGAATGGGACCAGAAGAATTCAACTCGCTCCACTGTCTCGGTTGCTGCCGTTCGGATCGTTTCTTTGAGAAAATTATGACGATACAGAAAGTGGGCGAGGACCTGCTTCACTGAAGGTAATTAACTTCCCTCTATTCCTTCTGCAGGGGTGACTAGAAACTCCTGGGAACGCCTTGCCATCTCATTCTTCTGCACAACTCGAATTACAACTTCTGCAATTGTAACATAAATATGTAATTGAAAATAGGCCTTCATTAATTAAAACACGCCAGCCACCTATGATGCATTTCTTAAAATAGCTGAATATTTAAAGTTACGAGATTGAGAGTGTAGACTATTATGACACAGCCATGATTATGTCGCTTATATCGGTTCTGCAGCAGCACAAACAGACATAAGCGCCCTATAGATAAGGATACTTATCATCGTATTTATAAATTTACACATCTATAAGTTTATTAATTTATTGTAATATATTCTTTATTATTTTGTTACTATTTAATATTATTATTTATCATTAATTTATACATGATGGAATGAACTATTATAATAACGCGATAGCATGTCATGTACTACTTGCATTGTGCTCTGCGGCAGACTATGCAATAAACTTCAAATCGCTTGAGCCACCTCTAAATATTAATCAATTTGATTCAAATTTCACAGAAAATATTTTTTTGTAGAAAGGAACAATCTGAAAGGGTCAGAGGTTGAAATTTCAGACATGTGGAAATAAGAACCACCCATAATATATAAATTACAGTCATATTCGATCCACTACTGGATGAGGCCTCTTGCCGGAGGGAGGAGATTGGTCTACTGCTCCCACGCTGACCAGACGGGTTGGAAGAGGCAGCTCCCCAATTGCATCACAATGCTTGGTGGGTACGGTTCCAGATTCACACGCCTTGAGAAAAAACACTTAGCAGCGCCGGGAATCGAACCCGGGACCCCTGAATCCGTAGTCAGCAACGCTAACCACTAGACGAACGATCATTAGCACATATATTTGAATAAAAAGTGTTGCACAGATATAAACGGTATAGAAAAACTTATGTCGCCACTCCTTCCTTTGGTATAATCACAAAAAAATAAGTTTGATCAGACCTACGGCTACCAACTAGCTGGTATTTTACCTGTGGGTCGGAAACATTATCATCATAATTACTATGGCCAGTATGGAGCTCCTACCGACCTTATCTAAAACCAGTGTTTTATTCGATTGAAAGATGACGAAACTGTGTTATTTTCTCCCGTACAATGTAAAACTTATTCAGCAAAAGTTGCCTAAATCCCGAGAATACATCCAAAATTCAAGCATTCATAAAGGCGGTTCTTGCGCCAACTTGCAGGCCATATCTCAGTGACTCAGGTAGAAAGCATTTTGATAACACGGTTGAATAAATAAATGCCCGCCTCTCCAACAGTACCAGAGGTTACAAATCTGCTATTTCTACATCAAACTATTACCGATAGGATATTAGGAGAGGCGATGACGATGTTTCCAATCGATAACAACTCTCGGATTAGAATTAACTTTGTAGGTAAGCAAGAAAAATCCATTTTTCTAAAAAAAACAATTCAGGGAATCAGATTTCGGAATGAAAGCCAAAATGACTGAATATAATTCAAAATTACTGCATTCCAAAAAAGCATCGATGAGGACCACATTCACCTGCGTCATAAGAAATATTCCTACAAATATGCGAACTGATGAACTACAAAAATATTTTAAGAAAGTCAAACTACCAACCAACAACGCCATTACAATCAGGAATGATCGAGGCCCACTCCCTCTAATCCGACTCTTTACCACCGACCCAACTCTGGTGAGCTAACTACTGACAAATGGCATTACCATAGGTTTTAGTAGATACAAAGTGGAGTAACCTAAGACAACAGCTAAACCTATGCCCTGCCGATATTGCCAGACATACCACAAAGAAATACAATGTTCAAAAAAGTCTCATTGTTACAAATGCGGTGAAAGCCATCCCAGCCATGAATGCTCCATACTACCAAATAAAAATTACTGTGCCACTTACCGAAGTCAGAGTCATCGTACAGCTTCTTCGAACTGCCCTTTGCGACCAAAAAAGGGCACGCCGAGACCACCAACGAAGATCTTTAGACTTAATGAGGAAGATTCATCTCATGCTGTTCAGAACACAAATGACGAGTCTGGAGGATTTGTCAGACACACAAAAACTAGATTATATAATTCAGAAGCTTACAGAGGTCACCAAAACAATTACAAGATGGGGTTTCACAGCCCTAACTCTAACTTTTCCAATGGTTTCTCAAAAACAAATTTCTAACGCTTTAAACACTGAATCTGAAGAGCTACTTCGTTGTTGCTTCAACATACTTCAATTTGTTGACGGCCACATATTTATTGGTAGCAAAAACTTCACAAAAAAGCTGAAACAGAACTTTCATCAATTGTAAATAACAATCCAATTTGCTATAATAAACAAAAATTAAATACATAATGCACAGTGGAACTACGTATTATTCTTCAAAATGCTTATTTAAAAATACATCTAATCACAACATCTAAGCACTCCATGGCTTACACAAGAAAGATCAGCAGCACAACTTCTTCAATCATCAAGACTGCCCTTAAGACATGCCATTTAAATGAAAGAAGATGAAATTCAAAATTCAAATACAAATTGAAAAGCTAAATCCTTTTCCCAACATACCTTTCTCTATTATTTTCACACCTAACTATTAGAATGAACATAGCAGAGCCCTTATTCATTCTTAAACATATTTTGAAAGACCCACCAGAACTTTTACTCGCTATCAAAATTTCATCTCTTATACATTTTTTGTACACTTAAGAAAAAATCGAACACTTCCAGTTCATACGGTTTTGGACCCTCAAAACAGTAAATCAAAATTCCAGTGTTTACTGGTTGTGTGTTGGTGGGGCGGGTCCGATTCTGGGGATTGCTTAAAACATCTAAATAATAAACTTTCCCTCAAAGAATAATTTACACTCCAAGGACGAAAGTAGCCCTGCGGGCCCCAGGTATTTTACTTTCCTGCAGATTGTTGAACGATTACACATTATTTAGACATTTAATCCATCATCCACCTTTGAATACAACTTTAAAGTGGGGTAGATTCAACGATTATATTAATGTGTGTGCTACTGTTTTTCTTTTCTTTCTTTTTTTGTGTAATCGCTATGGTGGAGACGATGGTGTGATCTGAAGTCGGAATCCTCTGTCAGACTCGTGAATTCTTCATTGCTGTTTCTAGAACCGAACCCAGGAAGCTCGTGCCATAGCCTGTTTACTAAATAGGAATCCAATATATTTTTATTTCCCCAGGCAATCTTAATCAGACCACATGTCACAATTTTGCTTAACATGCAAAATAATAATAATAATAAACTCGTATTGGACACTTCAAAACATATTAAAATCCTTCGTCTAGTTGTATGAACTTTTCCGGACCTCACTGCACAGTGTGTGGGGAGTGGGGGTATCGACAACACTCTACCACTGAGCTACGACCGCTCGGTAGGACCTCAAGTGTATATATATATAAACAAAGAACAGTCGTCAGTTTTAAGGATAACAAACTGTTCCAACCGCATCTATTGGTCTTCTTGGCAATTTTTCTAATAACACACTTTTTGTTTAAAAAGCTTTTGTAAGACGATGAGGCCCAGAATAATAATGGCATTATAAAAACATATAATGGGTTTGTTTTTCAGAATGGAGACTAGAGACCTAATTACATATAGACAGGAATGTCCTACTACTAAATTATCTATTAAGAATAACCAAGGATAAGATAGGAATGCTTAGACTTAGAATCGTTCAATAATGGTCATCTGTCAGCATTATACATTATTTACTCATATTATCTGAAAGATGGTCAAAGCAAAACCATAAGGGAACTTCGACGCTGTGAATGAAACCGACAGCATTATCCAATGAATATTGGTACACCGACATTCCTTGGGAATATAGCAGAATTTCCGCTTACGGTGTTAAACAGTTGGGATATCAGACCTGGATAGTAGCTTCATCCTTTACCTATAGATTACTACTTCTTTCGGCGGCTGGATCATTGTCTGCCTGAAAGGCTCCTTTAGAACGTTGTAGAAGGCGATTGAAGAGCTCCTCGCCTTAGTGATCCAGTGTTTTAAATTTGCAACAAAACCTTTCGTATCTATTGGAAGAAGGTCTTTGAAACAGAATTTGTGCACTGAAGAATTTCCCTTAACAAATTAAGGTAAGAAACACATACACACTGACAGAGGGATAGGGAGTTCTCCGAAGACACATTTTCTCATTTCTCCCTTAGTATCGACATGCTTAGAAGACATCATTGTTGAAAGTACTTTACAAACATAACACAGTCTTTCTTCCTTTATCGCTCCCTCTCTCTCTCTCTCTCTCTCTCTCTCTCTCTCTCTCTCTCTCTCTCTGATATATATACATTCAGTAATTCACTCACTCTCTCTGTCTAATTCAATAACTTGCTGATTATTAGTCCTCTTTGAATGCGCTTTGTTCCTCTAAATTGTGCGAACAAAATAGGTAATGACACCTACAGGCGACATCAGGAAATTATTCTCTTGTGCTCCTTTTGTCTTCGACGACATCTTCTTCCAATAATCTGTTTTTGTTACATTATGTTCTTCACTCTACACCACTTTCTAGAAACGTTTCTCAGTGATCAATGGATTAAGACGAACAGAGACGTGCGTATAAGTCTTTGTTCAGTTTCCATCAATTAGTATCAGAAAGGAAGCCACATCTTCTTCGGCAAATGGAAGATTTTTAACGAAAAAAATTAGTAGCATCACATGCGGATTAAGAAAGAATAATGTAAAATATCCCTTTACTATTACCCCCTTGTAGTATTAAATAAAATTAATTCATTTTGACACTATCACGCTATTACATCCCATTCAGTAGTGATTGTCATTTGTCAAACACGTGAAGCTGTTAAAATGGTTGAGGCGAAGAAAATGAAGCCTATACTTTAAAAACTTAAGGATATTTTTGGTAGGTTATTAATAGGAGCTGCAACATTTGTTTATTTCTAGTTGACTGTTAAAGTTCCATTTACTTATTTAGTAGTGTAATTGCTGTCCATTATAGAACATCGGGTATAATAATAACTTACATGAATTTCTAAGTTTGTATGATGTTAATTTAGACTTAATGTGTACTTTAGAGTGGTCCTTATATTTAAAATTTCGAAAAGTCAACGGGGCACGTTCCCAATCTGTTCCATTGCCCACAAAAATAGTTTTGGTAAACTTTGGTTAATTTTGATTAATATTTAGAGGTCGCTGCCAGGGTCTGCAAAATCGCGGTATGTCACAATGCTCAACATAGGAGCAGTCATGCTGAAATTGCCTAAATGTTGTAAACCCTTAATTAGAAAGGAATTTGGGAAGATGGCGGATCTTAGGTGTGGCCCAAATTATAATACACCTTTAAATACGAATATTACTCAAATTTGGACACTTATTTCTCTCAAAATTATGTCCAATAGTGAAAACATAACTACACTTATACCAAAAGATGAGACCTACATCCGAATAGTGAAATTATCCGAGCTAAATCAACAAAACTGAAGTGTTAAGCTAGTTATTGTAGGAAGTATGATTTGATGGTTACTATGACAATAACTGTATGACTGTTTCCTTTACAAAAGTCAATTCTTCAAAAGTCAGTTCAACATATTCTATATAATTAACTTATGTTTCTTCCAATAGAGCTATAAAATAATATTAGCTCTGGAAAATAAAAGAAAAGACAAGACAAGACTTAATTAGATGAATTTATAAGATTGTTCAACATAAGGTAGAATGTGTCTTATAATAATATCAATATATGTCGTCTTTTACGCAATTAATAAAAAAGATAAATCTTAACTTAAAGATCGAAAATATTTTTATTTCTAAAGAGACGACGTGTTCCTTTTCAGACCAGAAAGATTCAATTCTGTGTGATTTCTTACCCTATACGTTTTGATTTTTACCGAACGCTATCTACGATTTCCAAAGTTATTGCACTTTCGAGTAGTTGATTGATACCTAAGTTTCCCTCCATTGAGACTCCTTTCTGAGCTCAGAGGAATTTAACAGGAACAGGAACTGATACATATATGAAATGCACTACCTATTTGAAAAATACAAACACTTAATTATTACTTTATCGTATTTTACCAGAACTACTTTTTGTTATGTAAACTAAAATCAAAGTGACACTAATTCTAGGTTCTCCTTTATGAAGAATAGATGACTACTGTTAGGCCTGCCACTCACAAAACAATGAACGTGTGCATAACTGTAGAAACATAACGTGAAATACTTAGAAATAAGATGTTTTGAAGAGAAAGAAATGATATGCTTCTGTTAACTAGCGAAAACAAAACTGTTTGTAAAATATGTCTGTAGTAGCTACCATCAAGATTTGGAATAAAGCACGAGTCACTACAGTTGACCGCGGAGTCAGGCTCGCCTTTCCAAGGTTCTGGATTCGAAATCCCGGGTGAGGCACTGATGTTTATGGATGTTAGAAACTTAACAGCTGATTCGATTGCGCTTTCACTACGCAAATTATCTGTATATTTGCATATCAATTGTAGATTAACTAATCATTTGTTCTTAATATTGATTATAAAATTGTATTTGCATATGTATCCCTCCCCCCTTCTCTCTATATTTATCTTTCTGTCTGGGTCGACCTATCTTTTATTTCTGTCTATCTCTCTTTATATGTTATTATTAATTTGATATATTTATTACAGACATAATGTGATATCTGAGTAACGATGACTGATTCATACATGTATATCTGTGTGGTTTTTGTTAGGCTAGTGAGCTGAATATAAATGATTTGTAAATAATTTTGATTGTCGTTGATTAACAGTGGAAATGGTTTATTTGTAATTAATATTTGAATTTAATTTCTTGATGGAAGCAGGTGAAATATTGGCTGCTTAGAAGTGCTGTTGTAGGATATTGCGACGCCCGTATGTCGGGTCGAACAAGAGAACATTTCCACTGTAATGGTATATTTCTTTGTGTAATTTCTATTTCCAGCAGCTGCCGTGGAGCGAGCTTGGATATGGGTCGCCAAGTCTAATGTGTGTATTTTGAAGAAAAGAGCGATTTTTTCGGGAATTTTATGGTTCACTCCCCGTGTTGAAAGTGAATAGTTCCACCTTGTTACGGGATATACTTAGTTCCCGAGAGGTGACCGACCCAGAAGGCATCAACGATTGATTCGGTCAACATCAAGCAAAAACCCTCTCCATCGATGGGGCATCCTTAAGTCAGAAACTGCAGACTTCGAACTCAGTTTTTTTATCCGAGTTTGGTGATAGAATTATTTTTGATGATTAGCCGAGAGAGATTTGAGAGGACTAGTGTGTCACAACTATGAAGCCGTATGTAAGTACAGACATTTATTCGATCTACGTCAGTATTTAGCAACACTTTCTCCGATTTTCGTTTTACGATTGTTGAGTTTTATATCTATGTTGTATTTTTGTCTAGCTGGACCAATGCACACAAGACGTCAAGGACAAGGAGTGTTGCTGAAATGAGCCAGGACCTTCTTTAATCTACTTGCACCATAGTTTTCTTGAATGTAGTGGGGCCTGTAGAGGAAGAGTGCGCATTAGTTACGGTGGTGGTGACACTTCCCAGAGCAATGAAAGAAGAAATATGGTCTAGGTCGTAATCCAGAAGCCAGTGTGCATCCTCTCGTTTGTTTGATATCCTCGTAATTTTTACCGATCAATGGTTACGTTCACGACTCACATATTTGAGTAACTTTGTA
>JAGDQP010074038.1:0-10316 GCA_022664845.1 Lepisma saccharinum | reverse complement strand
GATGCTAAACGTCGATTACGAGAGTCTCAACGCACCCTTCCCTCTGGTGCATTTTCACATGTTGTAGCCAGGATGCCAGTTAAAACTGTCTCGGTTGGTACCCAGACAGTTAATGTATCAACACAAACAGACTCTGCTGTGCATGTAGATCCTCCGACGCCTCCCCAAAGATCAGAGACTTGTCGCAATATGCCGACACAGAGTCATGGACAAAAAATACCTGTGCAGAGCACTAGAACTTCACGTGTTAAGCCAACTTTTAGTCCGTTTAAAGCCCCGAAATTAGTCCGAACTTCGCCTCTCGCTACAAGCATTAAGACTCTGACGAACATTTTGTCTGCTCAGTTAGCTCAGGAAGAGTCTACACATACTATCGATGAACCAAGTTCATCTCTGGCTTCAGATATGATTCAGGACCACCTGATGGATATAGATTTTAATCTCGTGGGAAGGAAAGGGAAACCTAGGTATAAACCTAAACTTAAACGGTGATCTTTTACTTGCTTTTGGAGAGTTTTATGATTTCCGTTTATTTTATATGATTATTCTCCTTAGCTGTTAAGTTTTATGGTCTATTCTTGTTTTATCTTGCGAGGGCCCATTTACGGACATCCTCGTTATACTGGCCATTTACACCAGTAGGTTGAGTCTGAAGACCTCTTACATCTTCATCTTTTATATCTTCTTTTTTAGTATTTTAATCAACAGCTAAGTTTTGACATGACCAAGATAAGGGTCTTTCCCGTATCGGGACGGGCGTAAGCCATAGTGCTGTTACCGCCCATAAAATTCATTTTATCTTTATGTTTATCTTATTGACGCAGTCCAAACAATTGATCTGAGTGATACGGTTCGGTAAATAAATTATCTGGGATTTTTCGGTATCGCATTTGTCGTGTTATGGGGATACTACCTCCGGTTCCAGTAACCCCAGAAAGAATCACTATTCAAACACAAGGAAATAATTTAAAACTGATTTGCACACCAGATCTCCGAGCCGAAATCCGGTAACCGGGTTAGACCGGGTAGGAAGCGAGAGCTGGTCTGAAACTTGATTCTATTAATCCAATTACAGCATCGCTTACAAAGGTTGGCAACAAACATAGTGTAGGAAACTTAATAATAGAATATAAACTAACATTTAAAACACAAAGTTTAAGAACTTTTCTTTATTTAATCCTGTGTCATTTTTTTCTATAATGATACCATTAGAAAGTAATCAAGAATTAATAGGATGTACCAAATATATACTTTAACATTTCCAATCCGTTTCAACTAGGGAACGACGTGTGGACCCCATGAAGTAAACCAACTGTCCTTTGCAAGAGTGTAAAGCACACTACTTCTATTATTACTGTAAACAGTATTAATTCTCCTTCAATATGTTTTATTCTAGACGGTTAAACTATATTTTATTATTTGAGAAATTAAATAATTTGAATTAAAAATTAGAAGAGAAAATATTGTGTTCACCAGTGTTTGAACCCACGAAATTAATTATTATTCCTTTGTAAAGAAAAGAAAATTTGACCCGCTATTGTTTGAACTTTCAAAATCTTGCGTGAAAGGCAAGTATGATAACCATCATACTACAGAGCCTTGCTGATTGTTGTGATAAGCAATACAGTGTTTTCCGGAAACGATCTATGGTATACTATACTCCTGTCTTATAACACAACCAGTACTTGCTGTTTCTAATCGTGATTTATTCCGTTCTGCATATATTGTAGCAACAAGGCAGTAAGTGTGAATGCTTTTGTTAAAAACTGTTGCCTATATACCAGGCTTTGTTTCGATTCAACGATGAGGCAAATAAAACAAGGGACAGGCTGCAAGCCCACGGAAAACATGCATTTGTATTCTTGTCAAGTAGAAGTACCTTACGTCATAACACCTGTGTACCGGATAAATTTCAAGTTTTTAGCTCAAACCGTTTGCCCTGGGCGCTGATATGTCAGTCAATCATCACCTCTCTTTTTATATAAATATGTAGAGTATTATTATTATTGCCTGATGATCAATAGAGTATTAGTATGATGATTATAGTCAATAGAGTATTATTTACGTGTTTCCTTATAATTCCCAAAATATCAGCTTATCCTGTAAACAAAGTCGTATTTTTGCACCGTCAGGAAAGAACGATAACTTACGATAAGAAATATATATATCTTTAATAATAAAAAATCACAGCTTATATTAAATCCACTACTGGATGAGGCCTATTCCCGGAGAGACGAGATTGATCTACTGCTCCCACGCTGCCCAAACGGGTTGGGAGAGGAAAGCCTAAGCTTTCACAGTGATCATAATTATATTTTATTCATAGCAGCTCCCCAATTGCATCACGATGCTGGGTGCGCATCGTTCCAGACAAAAAAAACTTGGAAAAATAATTGGCAGCGCCGGGAATCGAACCCGGGACACGTCAGTACTTACTCGGACTCGCTAACTACTTTTTTATAAAAATCTTTTATTTATTTTCCTGTTACATTACATTTAGTTATTCGATTGTGCCTCTATTTATGCGTTTATATTACTTATAGACTAGGTTAAAACACACTCAGAAACATCCATGTCCGAGGTGGGATTCTTACCCACGATCCTTGGGCCGACAGGCTATCGCACTAGACCTCTCAGCCACGTAGGCCATAAATATGAGTATAGATAGATAGATACACACGCCGACCGTTCTGATATGTTGATTTTTTAGTTTTAGCAGGGATGCTATTTTCAATACAGACCTTTGTAACTATCTTACTCAGTCCCTTTCTAGGAGCGTGATTCCCGAGTGATATCATCACTCAGACATGTAACTTGTTTAAAAACTCTTAGATACTAGTAAATATTCAGATCTTCTAAGTATAGAAAATTTGTAAAAATAATCATAACAGGCATATACCGTGACTCCTCCCTCCTCCCCCTTCGTACAGTTCGTGACTATCAGCGGGTCTTCTTGAAAGTGTTTTGAATCGGTTATAACTTTATGTAAATCCACATTAGTTTGCATCCATCCATTGCTCTACAATCCATTTTGTAGAGCGCATTCGTTCATCTCTATTGTTTGAACACGATGTTTGTTAGCTTTCAGAATTACATTGAGCAACTTAAATATTTATAGAGTTTAATGATTTACTTCTGTTACAAAATAATTTAGGTTCTACAGAATACAAAAAATTAAAAAGAATTAATCATATTTTCTGTGTTACAAATAATTTTTACTCACCTACCGAGAAGCTGTAGCACAATTGGATTGGTTTAGCATTGGAAGATTCTTGGAACAATTCTAGAGGCCGTCCATCCTGACAGAATTTTCCAAGGTTTTCCTCAGCAAACCAGTTAATTTCCGGAATAGTTTCTTCAAATTAGGGCCTGTCCTACTTGCTTCTAATATCCTCTACCCTTCGCTATCCGAGCTCAGCCAAACTTGCCAAAAGGTCATTAATAAGTTCAAATTCCCATTTTCACTAGTCGAATGCTGAATCATACTTTCAGTTATATCCAGAGCCAATATCTTTCTCCAAATGTAGGTAATGAATTGTAGTGTAAGTATTCTTGTATCTACGGCCAACGACCATATGTCCTGTAAAATACATCGGCATACACAAATTCAGAGAAAACGGGCAGATGAGTCGTGAGTGGATATGAGCTCTATAATAGGTTTAGTGACCTTATTTTCTCAGCCACAATTCGGGACAGATCTAACCGAGATCTAAAGTCTCACTTCTTTATTTGAGAAAATGAGAAAAATCATGTATATCAGTCATGTAAACAGTATATTGGCCATGATAGTACATCAATTCACACTTTTCGTACTTACCAATATGATTGTCCATAAATCAATTCCATCCACATTGCGAGTTTAATTCAACAAGACACTTCGAATTGAAGTGGTAAATATTTATTTAAGTAGTGAGTTGGTTCTTGAGGGCACCGACAGTTTTTGAGTTCATTGAAATCCTCAAGCACGTTATTAAAACCACTTCCGCCAATTTTGTTTCGGTACTAACACAGACGGATACCTTAAAGATTGAAAGAACAACTCTGAGCGTTAATACTGGTACTAGGTGTAACACATGGGATCCCGTCCATACCACGAAACGTACTTAAATTAAGCAGCGGGCACATATTTACATCTATGTTGTCAAGCTCGTGCTGAAGAAACCTTTCACTATTAATTTTTGATAGGGCTACATTGATGAGAGATGTCATGTAAACGTAAGTTTCATGATACGATGCGCACTGCGCAGACTCCAATGGACGGTAATAGATTGAATAGATATTTTGACCTATATAATCGGTAAAGGGTTGATACTAGAGTTGTTTCCATGGGTGACATGAATAATCTTGGTCTTGTAGTTGATATTATATTATGGTTTATCACAATGCATTTCCTGCTACTTTTCTGTGGTTCAGAAGTATTATTCTTTGTTGTTACTCTCTCTATAAAAACCTCCATGAGGTTTTTCCCGTCAGATTTTCTATCAATGAAATCTGGGTATATACTTCAGTCATAAGTGATGACTGAAGTATGTCTTCTCGTATGATGTCGACTGCATCTAATACTATCCTTAACTGTTCAATAGCAGGATCAGTTACCCTGTCGTTATATCACTGATACATTATTTTATGAGTCGTGTCCGATAAGCAGAGTACATTTTTCCATCCAGAAACATTTGAAACAATCATCCGATCCTTAAAATGTCATTAAAGATGTTTGTCTGTATATTACAGCCATCCTCTTGAGCAATTCATATCTTTATATTCATTGAGAGTGTACT
This sequence comes from Lepisma saccharinum, assembly GCA_022664845.1. NCBI lineage: Eukaryota > Metazoa > Arthropoda > Insecta > Zygentoma > Lepismatidae > Lepisma > Lepisma saccharinum. Next base: position 5,538 of record JAGDQP010074038.1, on the reverse strand, counting down.
GGCATTCGTCACTGTTATATATGTACTCACTATACTTCTGGTACCACAAGATTACTCAGAATAAGAAGACTTATCATTTCTTAAGGCACGTTTCCTGATAAGATTTTCCCTTATTTCTAAAGTCACAACAATATGAAAACACTTCCCACGCTCAGATGCAGTTTTAATACTGAATTCTTTTCCAGAAATGAAGTAATTTCTTTTTAAATCGAACGTTGATTCTCAGGTCCTTAAACAAGTTGAAGATGTTGAACGGTGGGATGGGTTATCGGTCTGTATTGATGTATGATCAGCTTTGATACTGGTATGCCTTGTATAGTTCTCCATACACGCGCTGTGAACTCGAATAGTACTTTCTTTTTCCAACTTTTTATCCAGTACATAGTTTCGTTTCAAACTAAATTCAATAATGTCCGTAATTCTCTTTTCACTATAACAGTTTATCTTTCAAGATATTTTGCACTAAGAGCATACAATAAATCAAAATTAACCATTGTTCTTTTATTGTATTTTTAATAAATAAGTAATTTGTTAAGTTTAATGCATTCATTCCGCTACGTAAATTTTCCACGTTCCTGACAAAGTTTCTTTAAAATGATAACCGATTACTAGGCTCTGACAAATATTTATATATATATACCTACAACATTCAATTTAAAAAGAAGACACACATCTTCAAAGGTAAGTTATACTAAAAACTAAAATTACCAACTAAATTTAATTTGCAACTAATAGAAATATTATTAACCTTATCATAATAAATTCTATGAGGTTCTGTTTTCTCTTGCTGAGTACAGGAATAGTTTACAATCTGTTCCTTCTGTTTTTCACGAGCCACATAGCAATTTTGACACGAGACAACCTTGTTGCAAGCTGGCATGCTATTTGGGTACATGATAAATCACATGAAAAGGTCTCCAAAATATCATCATCTATGTTACTTGTCATTACATAGCAAAGACAAGTTGTCATAATCGTCGAGAGCTCACAACTGCCTAATGGGAATAGGGCAGACATAGAAGGTAAAGAAATTTTTGCGCACTGTTGCGCCTCATTTCTACATCATTAGCTAACACAAAAATTGTTCAACAATATTGATATATACATCATTTTAAAGCTGATGAAATAGGCAACAGCTTGTATCTCAAATATTTTTTTTTTATATTGTGAATTTAAAACAAGCTACACCGTAAAACGTGTAAATATTAAAACCAAAATATCATTATTTTGCGTTTTGATTAAAATTACCGCAAAACTACTAGAAATAGCGCAAAACCCATGATAAACATTTTTATAACCTGTTACCTTGGAATTATAACAAATAAAAAAAAGAACCATGTCATTATGTCTATTGGTTACGGAGATATGATATAAAATATGAAAGCCTGTAAATTTGTAGTTCCAGGGGGATAGGGGGAAAGCAAGAAGGGAGTGTCGGGGACTTTTGAGAAAATACTCCCGTTATGATTTTGTAATAACTGGCAAAATTTTCAGGTTTTTATTAATTAGTTGCGATAAATGCCTATTTTTCCCCTTTGTTGACTGGACTATAGCTTAAATAGGAGAAAATTGATAATTATATTCGATCGTGGTTGGTAAGCCGGAGAGAAAGATGTGTTTGAAAGACCGAGACGTAGTGGGGATGACAATATTAGAAAGGATTTTCGAGAAGTAGATGTTGAAGAGGAAACTTGGTTTCATGTTGCCGAGAATAGAATTAAATGGGGAACATTTGTTACTGCGGCGATGAATTTGCGAGTTTCGTAAGCCATAGAGTTAGTTGTTTCAAACATTGAAGTTAATCGTTTACTTAATACACGTCTCGTATAAAGATTACTTTTATTACTATACAGGTAAACTGTGTCCATTAAACAAATATGTGGTATTTATGTGTCATATGGATGTAGGAAATGACAATGTGATGATGCATTCACGTTGATTTTTTATCACTTGGATGTAATGGAAACAATTACAGCTAAAATTGTACTGCTTGGGCTCTTCTATGAGGACAAAGAAACAAAAGGCAGTCTATTCTGTGCCGTTTGTTGATTTCCTCGTGGTTACATTTCAACTTCCTTTGTGTTCAGGAAACAGTAACCAACGTATCGATGATGACTGTAATTATTCTCTCGTTGTCTCTTTCGATTTTTCAAGCTCCGTTGGGATGCATTCATTGTTTTAGCTTATTTATTTTGCTAGGCAAACAGGCTGTAGAATCTATCTGACTGAATTATTGGGAGTATTTTGAATACCTTCACTTTGTTACTGGAAAATGGGAATCGAGAAACCCTCTCGATTTTTTAAAAATGTGAAATAAGATCACCTCATACAACACATTTGACATTGGTAATGAACAATACTGTTGTAGAACGTGTTTGTTTATATTTGGGGAATTGAAATGTGTCATTCAGCAAAGTTGGAGCTGTATCCGCTCATAAATATTATTAATTAACGTTCCTAATAAGCTCCAATGTTATTTTACATGGAGATATTCATTTTTCATAGAGTTTCAATTGATTATGAATATTTGTTTTTACACATGTTTGGAAGTCCAGATCTGGAAATTTACAAATAAAAGACTGCGAAATGATCAGAAGATAAAAGTTCTAATTTCTTGAGTAACTAACCTTGAGGCATTTGAGTAACTTTGACTTCGTCCCGTCAGGAAGTGCAATGCTTATTAAAATCCACAAACATCTATGCCCCAGGCGGGATTCGAACCCGTGACTTAGGGACGCTGGCCTAACTTCTCAGAAGTAGTTGCAAATTTGTAATAGTTGTAGCTGAAGTTGTAGTTGTAGTAGTAGCAAAATTAGTAGTATGGGTTTGTCTGAACGCTATACACTTCCACATCCTTTGACGGATTCGAAGAAAATTTTGCGCACATGTTCCTTAGGACTCAGAAGGATTAATTACACTAAAAGATTGCCCCCCCCCAAATGGGGTGTAACGGGGTGGCAACTCAGAAACCGCTTGATTTACAAACATGATATTTGGCATGAAAGTTCTTTGTTTCAATACATTAGTAACGGATATCTTAGTTTTTATACTCGACACTCCCCTCGGAGAGGTAAGTGGCCAGAACCTCTTAAGGAGAGGAATGTGAAAACTCGCAAATAGTTAAACGTAGAAACTTTAAATTTGGCAACTGTTTTCCTCAAGACAAAGAACTTAATGACAATATTAAAAGTCATACACACCACAGTGGGTGAAAAGGGAGTTAAATTTTAGGCCAAAGTAGTATAACTGTTTGTTGCAAACATCTTTTATCGAGCCCGCACTAATGGGTGGGCCAATGAGCTAGTTCTAAAATCTGATTGCTACGACTCTACAAATTTATGTTCAGAATATGCAGTGATGCCAACATCATACAATTGTGTAATGGTATCGGAATATAATCGCCTACCACCAGAGATAGAATTTGAAAAAGCTTTTAAAAACAACTAAGAAAAATTATGTTACGATTGTTCATTAACGATGCTGTTAAAGTTTTTAGTGTAAAATGGCAGTACTGCTGTATCGAAAACCTTTTTGTGAATGAAATAAATAAATGTGTTTCAGAAAAGTGATGTAGCATCCAATGTATTTTCCTTGTTTCGTCAGTCAGTGGCGGTGCAAGGCAAGTGAACTTGATTGAGGCCCTTTCGCGAAAACAATCCTGAGCGCAGACTGCCACTATTATCCTTCTTTCTCGTTATACGGCTCCACGAAAAACGGGGGGAGGGGTCACGGAGGACTTACTAGCCAAGAGAGAGAAGTTCTCGTTCACTCGATATAACCTAAGAATGATGATGAATGTTGAGATTGTGGAAAGTCATGCTTTTCAACCATACGATTACAGCCAGCCGCACAAGTAAGTGTTCTGAGACAATATAGTTATTGCGTTACCAACCACCATTGACGTGCTCTACTGATTTATCTTAAGACTATATCAGCCTCCACGTATTTGTTTTCTCGGTAGAGAGATGGGGTGAGAGTTTCCGCGACTGGGCTTCCACCTGGTGAGAGTTGTGTGAAATATTTATGAGCGTAGAAGGCACTGTTGCAAACTAATAACTGAAAGTTGTATTTCACATGGATTACGCGGAAGAAAACCTCGACATAAAGGAATTGACGTGTATTGATTAGGTATATTATCACTATATATATATATATATATATACAGACTGTTCCATAACTCGTGTTATTTTCTAGAGCTCTGGGAGAAGATATGAAGTTTTCACACTATTAATGTGAAATTTGGCGTTCGATTCAATGATAAATTTTGAAAGCAGTTTTCTCCAACAATAATTTGTAAGGATTTTGCGACAAATGCGTATTATGAGCTACAAAATGCAATAACAGTCACTCGCAATGCTAGTACAGGTGTTTCGAACAATATTTTGGGTAAGGCCCCCTTTCGGGGGACAAGGGGCGCAACAAGGGGGTGGGTGGAGTGTTACCAAAATCTCAAACTTTATTTTGCGAATGCTAGTGTCATATTGATCCCAAATGTCACACAACTGATGCTCCGATGCTCCCTGAATCTGACAGTGACTTTTATAGGGGCCACAGACAAAAAAAAAACGCCAGAATATAATCCTCGCCCCCCCCCCCCCCCATCCGAGCTACGTGGCCTGCCCACCTTAGTCGTCGCGATTTCATTATTTTTACAACATCTGGTGAATGGTACAGGTGGAGTTCTTTATTATGCAGTCTCCTCCACTCTCCAGTCATCTCGTCCCGTCTCGTCTCGTCATCTTTCTCAAAACCTTACTTTCAAACACACGTAATTTATGTTCATCTGCTAGGGTCGTACTCCAACTTTCGCAATCGTAAAGTATTACCGGCAGAATAACCGTTCTGTATATTTTCAATTTCCTTGATATTAATCGCGGTGTTAGAAGTTTTTGGACTGAATAGAAACATGCGTTCCCCGATACTAAGCGACTTTTTATTTCTTCCGTTACCTCATTATTGCTTGTTACGTATGCTCCCAAGTATTTCAGTTTGTTTACTTTCTCTATGACCTCATTCCTAATTCTTATGATTTTATTTCCTTCATTTCCTGTGTTTCGGCTTGTTAAAAATAAAAATTGAAAGATAATATGAAAAAAGAATTACAAAAACATCAAATAAATAACAATTTTAATATATATATTTGGATGTGAGTGTGTGTGCATACTTATACTATATATATATATATATATATATATATATATATATATATATATACATGTGTGAGTACCATTTGTGTACGAATGACGTGAGGGTGTGTAGAGAAACTAACATGAATAAATGATTAGATAATGTGTGTGAGCGGAAAAATATATGTGCATGTATATAGTGTGTAATACTTAGTAAACTTAAGCACCTATTTAGGGAACATGATTGTGAGCAAACAGTATAAGGCTCCATAATAAATTCCTAACAGCGTCAACAGTCTTAGTTCTTCTCAGGTCCAACCGAGAAAGTGGGTTCACTGCTCTTTTTCAAGGTAGTTTCTTAGACGTAATGAAACATCATACAATTCCCACTGCTCCAGGTCCAGATTTTGCA